>CATIWO010816939.1:0-13189 GCA_949673435.1 Macaranga tanarius | reverse complement strand
GGGTTTTATAGAGGCCTTGAGGAAATGTGGAACTTGTTGCAGGCACCGTATTTTGGATAAATTGATATTTTTTCAGCTTTTTTTTTGTGTGTGTGTGGAATTGTAGTAGTTGAAGTTTTGAAGATTTTGGATACATGGGAGTAATAAGGTTTGTTCATGTGTTGCTTAGAAAAGTTACCTACCCTAAATGTTTGACAAGCTTGTGAATAGGAAGAAATTTTAGCTGATGTATTAGACTGTTGGTATAAAAATGGAGTTTGGAGATTGATTAGACCTGATAAATGTTGTAGTGAATGGAAAATTTTGTTTGAGTTTATATCAGACTTGGATGTTACTTATATACTGTATATGAAGTTCATATTATGAACCATGTTATTCAGCAACTCTTGCTTTTTACCCGAATCTCAATATGAATATGCAAGGGGCATTTATCATGTCTTTTTCTATGAGAAATTTTATCTGTTGTTTTGGAGACTCTTCAATTTATTTAGTAACTTCATGTATGCTCTGTCGAACAGTAGTAATTGTGATCTATTGGTTTCTATAGATTGATTGCTGTTCATTTCAAATTTCTTAGTGTCACAAAAGATCTGCATCATGTTTATATGGTGTGCTTAGCCATTACACTAGACATTTTACTAATTTTCCTTATCTGTAGTATGGATTTTATGTTATCATCTTTATGAAAATGCATATCAGAGTTCCCGTCAATTCAAGGTTATAACATGCTATTTCTACATATGCTTTTATAAAATTGCTGTATTTTCAGTTTGTACTCGGAAACCATTTAACTGTGGTACCTTATAAGTTCTTCACCTCCGTCCCACTTTTTTTGTACCGTTCTTTTGTCATTTGTTGTAACAAGTCGTGCTTTCATTTGAATTCATTTCATCACAGGGAACTAGCTTTTATAAGAGAAGAACTAGAGTAAGAACTTTGAAGCTGCTTGAGGGCAGGGAGTTGAACGGTAATGTGATCGATTTCAATAAAGGAAAATGGAATTTCATGGAGGAACTCCTAAAGAAACAAGCATCCCATCCCATGGTATGTTGATGATACACAGGCTTACAAATTTCAATGTAAATTTTTAACTGGTTTTGTTTTCTGTCAGGCTGTTAGCAACATATGATACCCGTTGTTAAACTCATAATTGGCTAATTTAATTCAAATGCTGCAATTTGGTAGTCACTAAATTTATTATAATCTTAAATATTTCTTCTTGTAAAGTTGATAGTAAATGATAATCCTTGTTTCTGGATTAAATTTTGGTCTCAGGAGATAAGATAAGGGAACTGAGCTATGATTTTCAGTATAATTGATCTGTTAGAACCTCCAGAAATATCTGCAAATCTTGTTTTAATTGCATGACTTTCACATTGTTAAGCTTGAAATTATACAGCAGAAATGGCAGCAACAGCCATTGTTTTATAGTTGTTTTACAGTTCAACTTTTTGTAATAATGCCTCAGAATAAAGTATATGTTTCCTCTAGGACTTCTAATGGATTGCTTACTGCTTAAATCCTCGGTGGTTTTTTGTTAGGGTTTTTCTGTAAAATTTGAAGTGAATTCTCTTTCATGTTTCCTCAGTATGATCCCTCTTGCAGGTCTGGAAGTATCAGGGGACTGAAAAAATGGGTGACGGTGCTTTGGAACGTATTACTGTACATGTACAAACACCAGAGGGTCAAACTAAGGTTGATGTTTTGATTACAGGGGGCACAAATGGGTCCTTAAGGTATAAATCCAGCTGTGATCTAATTTAGTAGAATCCTTTGATTCAAAATATGTTGGTGGTTCCATTTCGTTTTTCTTTTGGTTTTAAGGGGGGAAGGCCAGTAGGCACTCACTATTAGGGCTGAGCATTGGTCGGTTCGGTTAGGTCAAAGAACCACCAAAACCGACCAAGAGAGAATTGTGGCAAAACCGAACCAGAGGGAAAACCGAAATTAACCGAACCGATTCGATTCTGTTCGGTCGGTTATTCGGTTAATTAATTTTATTTTTTAAATAAAATTTTTATTTTTTATTTTTTAAGCTTATTCTTTAATTATATAACTAAAAAAATATTTTTTATTTATAATTTTAATATTTATGTATAATTTTTTCTAATTAATATATATTATTTAATATTTTTATAATAAATATATATTTAAGTCGGTCAGTGCGGTTATTTTCGGTTTTTCAAATTGAAAACGAAACCGAACCGACTAACCGAAACTTTTAGTGTCAAAAACCGAAACCGAACCGAATCTATATATAACCGAACTGAACCAGTCGGTTCGGTTCGGTTAGTCGGTTTTCGATTTTTTTTGCTCACCCCTAGGCACTAATCCATATGCGTGCTTTCACATTATTAAAATTGACCATTATATAATCCTGAATGGAAGTGAATTTTGAGCTATGAAGGTTATATGTTGCAGAATATATGTCCTTAGACATTTAGTCAAATCACAAACAAGGATTAAATCAGAAACCTCAAACCTATGTGTTCATTAGTTATGTTATCGGGATAATCATGCTTGCAGTGACACCTTTTGAGGATTTTTTCAAAAATTCATAAACGGCAATTTTTTTTTTGGGAGTAACAAAGGAGGGGAGGGGGCACTTGAATTTGTCCAAGTTGAGAGCTGCAATTACCACCAGACTAAATCTATAGCTGCATTTGCCATTTATGATGTCACTATATTATGCATATATTGAACATTGTGTTTTTCTAATGTGGGACATTGTCAAAATATGGCCTCGCATGTGGTCGCTTGTCACATTCCGTCTTTGGAGGTTATGGGACAAGTCTCATTGGGCTCTTTGCCCAATGGTGTGTGCTGCTAGCTTGGCTTCTATTTCACTTTTTTTTTTTTTTAATAAAATATGCAGTTCTCTTGCTGCCATTTCTCATCATCTTCTAAGTTGCACAGACACGGATACGGATACATAGAAACAAATACAGGGAATCATTATTTTTTAAATATATATATATATATATATATTAAAAATATAATATTTTTATAATTTTTAATTTTATATAAAATGTTAAAAATATTATCCATTTAAATAAATATTACAATCAATGAACATTTAACTAATTGGATTATTTATGTATAACAATTCCTTAATAATAGTAATAACAACTATTTTGATTTAAATATTTTTGTGTTTTCCTTTTTTATTTGAATTTTTAAAATTTGTCTCTTTAATTTGATTGCCCTTTTATTTTTCTTTTTTGATTGGGATTAATTTGTTTTCTAAAAAATTTAAGAGAAATGCATTTCAGTTATGGATATGTGTTTTCTATTTTTAAGAATTTGCAGAAACAGCGCCGATACATATCAGGGTGTGTCCGATACATTTCTGACATGGAAATGTATTGGATAGGCAGAAATGTGAACATTCTAAAGTGTGTGCGACCTAGATCATCATTATTGTTTCCACTGTTTTTAAGTTCAGTAGCAGTATTCCCTTCTGTTTGTCTCTATGGGAACTAACTACTCCCATGTTTTTGTTTTTATCTTACTGTTTTATAACTTCTATTGCACATATTTAATGCTGCTCCTTTCTAGTCCTGCATATTAATTCATACATCATTAAATTTTGTTATACCCTATAGATCTTGACCCATTGGGCCTTCAATGAATCAAAAGAAAAATAAAAATTTAAAAAGAAATTTAGTTGCACCCTATTTGCAGTTGTTGTGTGCTTAAATTATGTAGCGTTTTTAAGGTGTCTGTTACCAGCTCTTTCTTTTGAAGTTTGGTGCTTTCGCAGTCTCTTTGGAGTTGGAAAAGCTGTACAACATTTTCATAATGGGGTAAATTTCATGTCAGATCGTGTGGGGCCTGTGATTGGAGAAAGTGAAGTAAATTGTAACAAAGCACCTGGACATATTTGGCGACCTGTAGGAGCTTCACTACATATGCCTTCAAATATATCTTCTATAAATCTGCCTGGAAGGCACCCCCAATATTCTGGTGATGATGGTATTAGCATTCAGCATGGCGTGTATCCTCTTCTGATCTTGGATTTTTGTTTGTTTTTTTTTGGGACACTGCTTTTCTACATTATATATAAGTTTTTTCAGTTTCTATTATGTCGCAGTGGGAGCATCACAGTTTCCCTTGCAACTACCTGCCAGTAGTGATTTCTGATTTTTCATTATTAAGCCCTTGCTAAATGTTCTTGCAATTGAACTTCCTGAGGCCATGTTTGGTGAGAAGTTCTAAAGTCTGATCAGCAGTTCTCAAATCATAATTGTTATGTTGTGTCATGCAATTTGGTCTTGATTCTTATTAAGGCATTGCCTGCTGGCTTCTGCTTTTATTGGATTTTTAGGGCCTTGCATATTTTCCTTGGATTAGAGACAATTGATAGTCTTTTTTCAAATCCTAGTCCTTAGACAAGAAGTTTCTTATTAGTCCTGCAACAAGTTGCACCTTTTGTTTTTCTCTTCTTTTGGCATCCACTTAATTCATTACACTTCCATGATTTGCATATGAGAGTTTGCTCTTGGGGCTTTTCTTACTTATTATGCCATAGTAATATGATTTAATGAATGATGTGATCAAAGACAGGTATTCTTGTATTATATCTATATTCCTTAATTTGAGAAAACAGAATAACTACTCTTGGATCTGAGACATCTGGTGGATCCGTTTGTATTCTCAAAATTCTAGAACCTTTCGATCTTTATTCAAGAACTTTCATGAGACAAATGATACGTGAGATTGCTTCTTTCAATTGCACCATTTGGACAGCAGATTACAATCGCAATACAAGTCAGGCAGTGATTGGCATGTACTTTTTCTTTAGCTGTATTTATTTAATTTTACTATATTTATGTTGCAATCAACCCATTCTGGAAATAGCACTTTGATCCTGTTTCAACTAATAACCCTACCTCGATACTTTTTTTCTAAAAAAAAAAAAACTAATAACCGTACCTGGAGCCCTGAATATTATTAGATTTTCATTGCTTCACTTTCTCTCAGATTTTGGCGCTCTTCCTATTTTTTTGTTTAACATTATTTTCTCCACTTTAACTAAGAAGTGACTGCCCCAAGCCCATCTTTGGGCACTTGAACTGCTAGCCCAACTGGCAATAGCTTGATTTCATTTTTACTTCAACTTGTTAAATAACGTGAACTACAAATCAGAAATAAAACCAATAGAAATGTCATTGAAGATCAAATTGGCTTTAGATGTCTGTTATTGTTTAGCTATTAACATATTTATTTTCTTTTCTGATTGTTAGGAACCAACCTTGGAGCTGCTTTGGTCAATTTGGAAACAGGAATGTCAACGTGGATATGTAGAAGTAAGAGTGACGTTTTGGCCCAACAGTTTGATCAGTCGGTAATATTCAGATCATCATATCTCTCAACTTTGAGGGTTGACTTCTGTTTTGTTCATATGTTAAATTATGTAAAGAATTTTGGGGCCAAACATACAAGGGTAAAAGGTTAGTTGATTCTTAAAAGTAGGCACTTCATTCAGAATTGTTGAAACCTTGAAGGAACTATGGCTTTAAATTCTCCTTTAGATTGTCACATAAGGCCGGACCAGTAATTGACCAGTAGAGATGCAATGGTTCCCCAGCCTGTGTATGTCTCTCTCTTGCTCACTAACACACACACAGGCATGCACGTGAAACCCACACCCAGTGATGGGCTTGTGAATGAACTAACACTTTTGTGTGAAACAAATGGATGTATGTGCAACTGTCGACAAATAATGGCAATTTTACCCAGCTTCACAGGCATACTCTCCATGTTGAACTTGATGGTGAGTGCCTGCCCTGCCACTATTGGCAGGGGAGGATGGGTTTCAACCTCATGGCCCTTCCCCATTCTTTTCCTGACTTTAAAAATTTACCATTTTCCATTGAACTACAGGCCACACAAATATGCAGGAACTTGTTTACTTTCTAAAATATGTATTTATCTTTAAACGTTACTCTTACTTTTTTTTCCTCAATAATTAAGAATAAAATTTAAATTTTTAACACGTAAACTTATAGCATTTGATGATGATATACCTTTTTATCACTCTGGGTCCTTGTTCCAATCTCTTCTTTGCTTGCCTGACTTTCTAATGGCATGGGAATGAGAACAGGAAAACTTTTGTTGCCTCATCCAACTAACATCCTTCACACAATAGATATGTTCAAATTTCCTATCAAATGTGATATGGCATCTGGACCAACTTTTATGTCATGCTTAATGCACTTATCGAGGGTCCTGATAATGTTTGCCGGTGCTAATAACATGGTGTTTTCCATGAAATTTGGAGAGCCAACTATTTGCTTTATAATTTTTTGGCATTGATCTAGCTTATTTTTTCTTGCGACAGGGTAACGTTGTTTTGTGTGGTTTAAGAAATGGATCAATTGTTTCGGTTGATGTTCGGGAAAAACAAGAAGGGTTTTATAGACTTATTAGACATAGAATACCTTATTCATTGTTTGGAAGATCTCGTTCAAATTCTAGCAAACAGTGGTTTGAGGTACTGCATTCCTTTAAGTAGTAACTCTATTGTAGTTCCTTAATGAATTTTGAAGTTTTAAAAATTAATATGTTCCTTGGGGAAAATTGTTACAGATATCAAGAAGAAATTATATGCATAACTAGATTGGCTTTTGAACCATGAAGGAATAAAAAATGTAATTGCGACCAGCTCAAGTGGTAAGCATAGGGGGTGAGATTAATTAGATATCAAGATCTGTCTTTCCAAGGACAACAGGAAGTAAGTTAATGGAGCATACAATTGTTGCTAGAATCGAGCACAGTAACTTCTGAGAGTCTTTTTACTTTAGTACAAATCCGAGCAAAAAGTTTCATGTGACTCCGAATTTGACATGAAAGTAAGTGAATGCACATGGTTTCCTACTGAAAGGCACCACCGAAATGGCAGTTTTTGAGCAGACTCCTGCCAACAACTTCACAACTTTTATCTCCCTCTCCTTTTTTTTTTTGGACAAATATCTCCTTTCCTGACCTAATGAAGATATGTGGTTGGATATTCTCAATCTCTGAATCATTGATGGGAAGCTAAATTGTGGAATGGTAAATAAACCATAATTGCTCTAGGAAAGTCAGTTGACCTTTGATATTTCTGTCTGAGAGTGAGAACTCAAAAATAGGAAATTTGTGATTATTGGTGGATAAAACATGTGCGAAGAAATGGCAATTCCTGGGTTTTGGTCCCAGTTTTACAGAGCATTTATTTGACTTTTAAAGTGTTAAATAAAGCATGATAAAACAAATTCATTTTTATGAATTTATAATTTGTTATTGTAAAACATCAGACAGGAAGTCACTGGCACTATGCTCTCTTCCTTAAAAACTTAATCCCATCTGATAGTTACAGTTTGTGTTTCCAGATTCTACTGAGGGTATAACCTATCAGACTTGACATTGCAGAAAATTTCATCAGATCTTCACAGATTCCACTTCTTTCTTCTTTTTTTTGTCAGTATGATGATTGTTTATGTAATATCCCTATACATATATGATGAATTCAATGTGATCAGCTGTATGGAACTGCTATTTCTGAATATAGAATTACAGCAACTGACCTTAATGTGATGTTTTGCAGATCAGTGGGAATATAGATCCATCTTGTACCTCGTATATGCCTTCATCTATATCATCGTCAGTAGCTTTCAAGACTTTGATTGCCATCTACTTTATATGTGTGTTTTTTATTATACATATATACTCTTGTTTTGAAATTCTAGGTTGTTATCACTTCAATCATATGACCAGTACTTCTTGGCCAGCTCCATGGATGGATCAGTAAGTTTTCTTTTTTCATTTGAACTTTTATTTGGATTCTTGCTTGCAATTATAATTCTTAAAGCATCATTTTGTTTCAGGTTATTGTCAATGTATTTTTATTAATTGTGAGCAGATATTTTTTGATGAGCTAGTTAATTTAAATTAGCAGTTCGCAACTATAGGAATTTTTCCTTTCAACAAAATGGCAATAGGAAGATGGAGTTGCATAATTTAGGCATGCTTGGCACTGGGCTTCATTGTTATAGCTGCCATAGAAGGTACTTTGATTATGTTGAGCGAAGGCAATGAAATAATCATTAAGGAAGATTTGACATGTTCATTAATCATTAGAATACTGAATGCTAAAATAGTGAATGAACAGTTTCAAACTTGATTTAGTAGGTTAGTTGCCACCTATTTTTGTTAATTAGATTTCAGAATTTTAGTTTCACTCTGATTAGAAAGGTCAATACAGTCATGTGATGCTTTATAAGTGTGAGCCTAAGGCTGCATGTTGGTGGGGAGTAGTAAAGAAGTGTTAGTCAGAATTGTCTTTTGGACTAACGCATTACTAGATAGGTGATTTCTTAAATCTTCAAACATGGGTATGTTTTTATTACAAATATAGAGAATCTATTGATTTTAAAATTGAATTAGTGTCATTCAAAATCATCCCTTAAAAATGATCATTTTTCCATTTGCTTATCTTTTTTTTTTTTTTTTTTTTTGTCCGAATCCATTTGCTTATCTAGTGTTTCCTTGAGAGGGTATGTATATTGCGTCTTATTGTATATGCTTTAAACAGGACGACTGTTTCTTGAAGTTCTCATTTCTATTTTCAAGAGTTTTGGCTGTATGCTTTTGGTGTGTGGATGTTGTTAGCTTGAAGGGATAAGCAGTCAAATTTCTTGTAGAAGCTGTCCAAAATATATTATAGTCTTCAAAATTATAGACAGTCATGTCTTTTTCATTTTGAGCCAATCTATATCTTCAATCATAACCTCAATTGAAAATGAAATTCTAATTATAATTTGAACTGGAGCGACACAAGGAAATTATCTATATTGATACAACCCCCTAGTTATCTAACAACTAGGAACTGTAATAATCTATTAGAACCGTTGCCCAAATATCTATCTAGCATAAGCTGAAAAAGAATTAGAACTCAATAGCTATCTAACAGCTAAGAATTATAATTATCAAAGACGAATTCACATCCTAATTCAAGAAGTAAATTCAAAACAAAGTTCTCACAAGAACTTAAGAGAAAACTCTTTAAATTTTTATTAATAATCCATGGCTCTCCCTAAGTTACATAAAATAATGCCTTTATATAGGATTAAGAAACCCTAAACAAAACCTAATTAATTTTCTAACAAAACAATGAAACATAATTCTATTTAAATATGAAAACATAATTCTACCTAAATAAGAAATATAATCCTATCCAAATTCGGATTTACATATATAGCAGGTTGTAATACACTTTTGACCAAGAGTAAGACCGAACTGACTCAAGCCCAAAACATAAAAGTTGTAGCCCATGAAGTTAGCTTTAAGCAGCATCTTTAATCGCTTGATTTAGATCTGTATTGAGTGAGATATGACCCATTTACTGAAGTGCGCTAAGTCTGCCCAGACCTGTACACGACCTGATGATTGTCTGAATTTTTAGCCTCAAAAGACGATCGAATTAGCCCAAAGTTTCTTCATCAAAGTTGTAGGTTTTTGTCTTAGCTTTCAATAGCTTTTTTAATCGCCTCAATCCTACATTTGTAGAGTGAGTTATAGCTAAAATACTAAAGCCTGCCACATAAAAATATGAATTTATGCGAATTGATATTGTCTTGAATGAAAGTTGACTCATTAACATGAGCTACACTTGCAATCTTCTTATATGAAACATAGGATCATATCATTCTCCCTTTCTTCGAAAAGATTTGTCCTCAAATCTTCACCTTCTATGTAATGATTTTTTTTTTTTTGGAAAAAAAAAAAAAGATAATATGGTAGAAGATAAAAACCTTAAACATTTTCTGTATCAACCAACTAAAACCTTAGGTATATTTCCTAAGACCTTTCGTTACCAATTGATCAAGTCAAATTTCAGGTATAAAATTTAATTGATATGATTAACTCAAACCTTAGATATATTAAATCTAAGACCCTTTGTTACAAATCATTCAATCAAACTAAATCTAATACCAAACTCTAAAAAAAAAAAAAAAAAAAGATACGTAGCTTACACTAGAGCCAAAGCTCTGATACCAAACCTGATACAACTCTCTAGTTATCTAACAATTAGGAACTGTAACAATCTATTAGAACCGTTGCCCAAATATTTATCTAGCATAAACCGAAAAAGAATTAGAACCCAATAGCTATCTAACAGCTAAGAACTCTAATTATCAAAGACGAATTCACATCCTAATTCAAGAAGTAAATTCAAAACAAAGTTCTCACAAGAACTTAAGAGAAAACTCTCTAACTTTTTATTAATAATCCATGGCTCCCCTTCAGTTACATAAAATAATGCCTTTATATAGGCTTAAGAAATCCTAAAAAAATCCTAATTAATTTCCTAACAAAACAATGAAACATAATCATATTTAAATATGAAAACATAATTCTACTTAAATAAGAAATATAGTCCTATTCAAATTCGGATTTATATATATAGCAGGTTGTAATACACTTTTGACCAAGATTAAGGCCGAACTGACTCAAGCCCAAAACATAAAAGTTGTAGCCCATGAAGTTAGCTTTAAGCAGCATCTTTAATCGCTTGATTTAGATTTGTATTGAGTGAGATATGACCCATTTACTGAAGTGCGCTAAGTCTGCCCAGACCTATACACAACCTGATGATTGTCCGAATTTTTAGCCCCAAAAGACGATCGAATTAGCCCAAAGTTTCTTCATCATAGTTGTAGGTCTTTGTCTTAGCTTTCAATAGCTTTTATAATCGCCTCAATCCTACATTTGTAGAGTGAGTTATAGCTAAAATACTAAAGCCTGCTTCATAAAAATATGAATTTATGCGAATTGATATTGTCTTGACTGAAAGTTGACTCATTAACATGCGCTGCACTTGCAATCTTCTTTTATGGAACATAGGATCATATCATATATCCCTTGGTTGCTGTCTGTGCATAAATATCATATGATAGTAGCCATAATATAAATGTCAACCAATCTTGTGTTCATTATTTTTATTTTGTTTTCTAGCGCTCTAAATTTGTTAATCAAATAATATATTCGAGAAAGATAGTGAAGTAACTTCTTATGTACTTTCACCTCTTTCCCATTACAGATTAAGCTTTATGATCATCGCATGGCTAAGAGAGGTGCTATACAATCTTATGAAGGACATATGAACTCCCATACTCGTTTACAGCTTGGAGTTGACCAATCTGAGAGATTTCTTATGGCAGGTTTATATTTATGATTTCAAGTTACCTTATTTTCTTTTAATAGAATTCAAGGTTACACCTTGTTGGCGTTTTCTTAGGTGGAGAAGACTGCAATTTACGCCTTTGGAGCATAAAGTCTGGTGAACTGCTCTTTCAGCAAAAATTTTCTGATGCAGTCCTCTCAACTGTGCACTGGCAGACAGCTGAGAGTGTGTCACCCATTATCTATTTTAATTTTCTTCCATTGTAATTTTATTCATTTATTTATTAAAAAACTGAAAGGCGAGGGGAGCAGGAGATATGCATGGAGGCTGACATGTTGATACTATTGGATATATCTCTCGTGTTTCCAATTTTAATGTTTTAATATTAAATTTCTGTGCAGGATATACGAGAATACAAGATAAAAACAAAAGCTGCGAAGAGTACCTATCTGGGATGAATGACTGGGGGGCATGGTGTGGATCACAGGAAGGACTATTCTATGTGCATTTCTCTTGATTCTCTGCTGTTCTTAAATGGCATCAATGGATTAGAAAAGACCAGTAAGATTGTTTCTAGACCTCTTCTCAAATGCAAGAAAGCTGACGCAAATATGCAGGCATGTCAATTTTGTTAACATAGGTTGTTAGGTGGATAGCCATCGTGTAATGCTTATATGAGGTGGTGATAAATCTAATTATGCTATTTAAAGGTTGTTTGGATCTCTGAGTTAATAATGTCATAATGTATTTTCGGGCTTCATAATTTAAATATGATATGTGTATCCATGCGTCTTGGTGGAGTTTATGCCTTTGTTATTGCAGGTTAAAAATCTGCTGTTCTGTATACATCCCATCGGGTGTTGTTATTGGCTTTATACATGATAGATCTAGGTGGCTGGATCTAGAGAAATACAATATTTAGGGTGTGTTTACTTCCAGAGAATTATTTTTTATTTTCATTTTTTAATTTTCAAAGAAAATAAAAACTTTTCATTTTCATAAAAAATTTGTAAAACATATTTACTTGTTAGAAATGAAAACACGGAGTTTTCAGTTTATAATTTTAATAAGAAAAATTTAGAAAACAAAAAAACTTTCTTTCCACTTTTCTTTTAAAATTAGGAAAATAGTGAAAACACTTTTCAAGTGAGATTTTTATGAAAATACATAAAGTAAACACAAATTCCTATTTTCTATTTTCATTTTGAAAAATTTTCTAGAAAACTGAAGTAGTTTTCTCAAAGTAAACACACCCTTAAAGTTCCAAACAAAAATCATAGAAAGAAATGAAGAGTTTAGTATCTGAAACCTGGAGGCCTGAGATTTCAAGTAAGATGATTTTTGGGGAAATTGGCATAGATAAAATTACTAGAATATCCTTAAGGTTGAGCACAATTAATATTTATATTCCTGCTACTTAAAATCTTGGGCAATGTTATTTATGCTTTGTCAGTAGCAACATATTTTTTTTTCTTTTTCCACTTTTTGAGTGAATGTACAAGAATATTTTTCTGCAGTTCATGCCTTGAGTTCAAACTTTTATAAATTGTGATTACATTTTAGTCTGTGGACTGCAATATTATAGGTAGCTTATTCAAGCTTTGTGGCATTCTTAGTATATAATAGATGTACATGCTAATTGCTCGAATCTAAGAGTTAATTATGCAGAGTCACTTGTTTTAATAAAAAAGAAAATTCGAATTTTTTGTCGGGTTAGAAGTTTAATTTGAATAGAGGATTATGAACTGAAGTGAATAATGGATAGATTTATTAGGGCTAGAAAATGGTGATATTTAAGATGTTAGTGAGGTGAGAATTTTGATAATGGCATTTGCATCTTGCTCCTGGTGCTGGTGGGGGACGAATTCGGTGGGAAGGTGAGTGGTTGATTTGGTGTTAGGAATAGGATTATGAGATTGCTGCACCAATTACAAGAACTATGGCATGATTTTGACATCTAATGGGAAGTTGCACTAATGCCAGCATTCATCAGTATCATTCTACCTTTACAGAAACTAAGGC
>CATIWO010816687.1:0-12907 GCA_949673435.1 Macaranga tanarius | reverse complement strand
AAGGGTTTTGAATCCGAGGAAAGCTAAAAAATGTGCAAGCTTCATATATCTATCTATAGTTTAAAGCAAGCTTCGAGGAGTTGGAACCATCATTTCAATAAGGCTATCAGTTCTTACGGGTTTAATAAGAACGAAGATGAGCCATGTGTTTACAAGAAGGTTAGTAGGAGACAACTCACTTTTCTAGTCTTGTATGTTGATGACATACTTTTCATTAGGAACGATGTCGGTATGATGACTTCTGTAAAAGTATAGTTGTTTAAGACCTTCTCGATGAAAGACTTAGGAGAGGCTACCTATATTAACAGGATTTAAGTCTATAGAGATAGATCGAAGAGAATGATAGGCTTATCTCAAAGTCTTTACTTGGAAAAGGTGTTGAAGAGTTTTAACATGCTTGATTCCAAGAGAGGATTGTTACCATTTAAGCATGGTATCCACCTTTCCAAGATGATGTCACCCAAAATATCTGAGGAAATGGCAGAGATGGCCAAGGTTCCTTAAGTTTCTACTATAGGCAGCCTAATGTATGCTATATTGTGTACTAGGTCGGATATTGCCTATGTTGTTAGTAGGACTAGCAGGTTTCAATACAACCTAGGCTTGGAGCATTGGGCGGCAGTTAAGGCTATCCTTAAGTACTTAAGAAGAATTAAGGATTTATTCTTGACTTATGGAGGAGGTGACTTACAGCTTATAGGCTTCATAAATTCTAACTTACAGTCAGATGTGGATGATAGAAAGTCTATCTCCGGGTTTGTCTTCACCTGTAATGGAGGTGCAGTGAGTTGGAAGAGTTCCAAGCCAAGTATCACTGCCGATTCCACTACAGAGGCCAAGTACATAGCCGCATCAGATGCTACTAAGGAAGCTGTTTGGATTCAGAAGTTCATCACCGAACTAGGAGTTGTTCCTTCTATTGAGTTGGTAGTACCTCTCTTTTGTGACAATAATAGAGCCATTGCTTTGGCAAAGGAACCGAGGTCTCAACAGAAATCCAAACATATCGAAAGACGCTATCATGTTATCAGGGAGCTTATTGGAAAAGGTGATGTCCTCGTGTAGAAGGTAGCTTCAACTGATAATGTGGCTGATCTACTCACTAAGGCACTTACACAACTGCAGTTAGACCACCATATTAAGAAGATGGGTCTTAGATATTGTAGCGAATGGCACTAGTGCTTGTGGGAGATTATGAATGTAGATATGCCCGAGGGCCATTATTGTATATAGACATTATATATTTATCCCCATGGCAATAAAATATTCATTTAAGTTAAAGTGTTTGTTTATTTGAATATTTACCCTCAGTATAATGTTAGATAAGTTTATCATTAAGAGTTGATAATATGAGTGACAAACTTATTTAGTATATATACTATAAATGTTTATAATCATTGGATTAATATATATGTAGTATTAAGTCTTAGACTATCACCTCTGTCTATTTTCCTTGATTGGTATGTGATATCGATAGTGGGAGGTAGTGAGTCTTATACTGCTTGATATGAAATATCAAAATAGACGTGTGGATACTCATGTGATGAGTGGATCGAACTGTGACGTAAGATATGTGATTGCATGGATATTCACTTAAGTCAACGATCATAATCTTGGACATAATGGTGCATATGGTCCTTTAACTTGAGTCAACATGGTCATCCATATATGGTTGGTTAGAGTTTATTACCGCTTACATGTCTGTGCTAGCCACATGTGTTGTCTTTAGTTAGTTATATATAGGGATGAGTGATTGGCTAACATAGAATTCATTACCTGGAGTGAACCGGGATAAGATCCTATACTATCTAAGTTATTCTTGATGAATAAGTACCTAGCCAGGTCAAGCTCGCCTTGCCCGAAAAGAGTTTCGGTGCTAGAAAAGAGTTTTTAGTAGTAGTCGTGTTTTATCAAGAATTGAACTTAAGATGAGGTCATATGATTAAGATAATTAGAGTTTGACTAAATTGTGACTCTAGCCTGTATCAGGATCTTGTAATGTAGGGACATTTAATACACGGTAATTGTATTCTATGGTTCTTGTGGATCTACATAAAGCATTCATTTCTATTTGGGTAGTCATGATATCTATGTTAGGGGTCACTCACGACTTATAGGAACTAAATATGATTATTTGGGATTTTCACATTTAGTATGGAAAGGTGTTTCCATAATATTAAGTTTTAATATTATTTCCCATTGCCATTTAAACTTGAACCTAGTAAGTCACACACATAAAGGTTGTGCTTAAGAAGACTAATATTAATTTGATTATTAATTAAATAGTTTAATTAATTAATTAAATTAATTGAATTGGATTTGCTCGTATGCGGGGATCTAGCACATCCCGAAATCTAAATTCAAAGATTGGGACATAAAAGTAATTAAATAAATATTAATTTGGACTGGATTTAATATGTGATATAAAGCTCAAGGAATAGATTAATATTTTCCTTCTAATAGATTTCTATATGGGCCATGAGATGGACCTAGTAAATTAATAATGATGGACTTCATATGGACTAACGCATGGGCTTTATTTAAAGAGTTTGAATTAGCCCCACAAGTTGTCTTATGGTATGGAGTGGGCCTTCTCCAAGTGTAGAGAAGCCCATGTGCATATAACCTTAGCCCATAGCCATTAAGTGTTAATGAATATCAAGGCTAAGGTTATCCATATAAACAAACAACACCCACTAACATGTAAAAAAAGGACATGCATGCATCTTGAGTAGGACACACTCAAGCTATTATCATATTATTTATATTAATAGTTAGTGGAGTATGTAGAGACATGTTAAAATAATGCATATAGCTTGAGTATCTTATACTCAAGCTAAGGCTATGCGTGTGGCTTGAGTGTGAGACACTCAAGTCATAACTATTATCATATTATTTTTATGTTGATATAGTTAGTGGAGTTTGTAGAGACAACTAGGACATAACTCCATTTTTGCACATTAAAGAGCATTTTTGATATTCTAACAAAATAGAGAAAAGGATTGAGAGAGTCTTCTTCCTTCTTCCTTCTTATTCTTCAAGTGTAGAGAATTCAAACATACATAAGTGTGCTTTCTACTAAAAGTCCATCATCCATAAGAGGTTGCTTCTTTGTTCAATACATCCTAGCTTGGTAAAGTTCTTGCAAGTACCTTGGGTCAAGGAGGAGAGGCTTGTGGCTAGAGCATCACCATCCTTGGAGGTCTTCTTCCTTGTGCAATCCATGTGCATCAAGCTAGAGGCTTCACATTTGGGGAGCTAGGAGCTAGTAGATCAACAATAACTAAAGCTCAACAAGTAAGTGTTACTAATTCTTTAGTTGCTAGGTCTTGTGTTTTGAATGCATAACTTAGTTGATTGTTGATTAATCATGTTGTCCTTGATGCATGTTTAGTTATGTATTTACATGTGATATGATATATGGGCAAGGAAGTGTTTTATGTTTAATGCAAATGTTGTATGCAATCAATTTTTTTTTAAATTCCACATTTTGATTGTCTCATTATCACACATTCCTACACCAATAACTAAAGAGCTATGATATTTATGAAATGCAAATTAACACCTTCCAATAATAATATCACAAGTTGGATCTTTCAAGCATGAAGAATATTCTAACCACTTTACCGATGGAGTTTGATAAAATTAATTAGAACAAAACTTTGATTTCTTTAGTACGCCACAAACAAGGTTGACAAGTTAAAAGAAAATAAAGATTTTGGATTTTGAATGCCATAAGTTGAAATTAGCTTGACAAGTTCCAACAAATAAGAACTTAAAGGCAAAACACTCACAAGGGCATTCTGAAATTTTCATTCAAATTGCAGATGTGTTTACAAGTGAGTAGCCTTATTTATATAGTGTTCAAGGCTAGAGCTGGAGTGATATACATATTAGTAAATTTGTAACTTGCCTTATGAATATCAACCCCATTACTAATCATTTATAACTCCATTTATTGTATGTTATAGCCCCTCTATCACATTAATGCCTTAACTGCATTAACTTCTCATTATCTCTCTTGTAACTCTCAAATAAAATAAAATAAAATAAGATCAAATAAAAATCTATTTCTAATGGGCTAAAATAGAACAAATGCTTAATTTGCAAGCTCAACATAACTAAAACCCAAATTAATATAAAATAAGCCCACAAATCTTATTATGGTTGAATGGACTTTTATTCATGAAAATGGGCTAAGTGGTTCACTCTAATATGGCTGGACTCTTGTTTTCATGATTTAGGCTTGCTTGGATCTTGTTAACCATTTTTGGCTCTTCTTGAATTTTAAGATTCTTGGCCCAATCTTGGCTATCTTGGTTCTTCCAAATCTAGACCATTAAAGTGGTTAAGGCCTCTTTCATTCTTTTAGCTCTACACCTTGTTATTGGACTTCCATATACAGTTAATGGATCTTTAGTTTGCTGGTTCATATCATTAGGATTTGTTTTTTATATTTTTATTTAATTTAAACCTAGTGAATTTTACTTTTATTTGATGTTTAATTCTATGTTCCGCAAGGTTTGAATAATTGGAAATTAATTTGGATATAAATTTGTGCTTCAAGAAATCCAAATAAAGCGAGAAAATAATTTTTAGAGGGGGTGTATAGCTGTGCCAAGTAATGGCACAACCATGCTAGATGTGAAAACTTAAAAAATGTATTTTTTTCACTTTAGCACAGCCATGCCAACCCTTGCATAGCCATACAAACACAGCCATACAGACCTAATTCATGAGCTAAAATAATATTCTATATACCTTGGCACAACCATGCTAAGTTATTGCACAACCATTCACGGTACCTATATAATGTAGTGATCTTTAGTATTTTAGTTATAACTTATTGTACAAAACTTGGATTGAGGTGATTCAAAATGATATAGAAAGCTTAAACAAAGAACTTGTTGAAGAAAGATAGAGCTAATTAAATCATAATTAGGGGCTAAAATTTGCAGGAAATCATTATATCATCCAAATCAAGCAAGGTTTAGAGTATATGAGTTGTGCAAATCCATGTTAAGTGGTGGCACAACTGTGTTAGAGGTCACAAAATTGAATGAAGAGTTTTGTATAACGATGTCAAGTTTTGGCATAGTTATGCCATATTAAACATAATTATTTTGCACTTTTAGCACATCCATATAACAAGTAGCACAATTATATTAAGGAAGCTAAATCCAAATAAGACTCAATTTCTCAAGTCTAATCGAAATCTAAACTCAACAGGGTAGGCTACCTCTACATAAAGGAGCCTTGGGACATGGACTAGGGGATTTATAACACATCTTTTCATAATTGCAAGCATTCAACATCCTTTTTTGTATTTAAATACACAAAAATATTCATTCATCATTCTCATCAATTGCAAAATTATTGTTTGCGGAGTTTGTGCATTCAAGGGGCATCAAGATTAAGTCAAGGGGTTTTTAATCTTTTCTTCTTAATTTTCTTTAGGATATTTGCAAGAATTTTTATGAGTTGTGTTTTTGTAATCATAAACATATTAGGCTTGATTTTCCTTATGTAGTAGGATGAATCTAAGTAGCTTGGGGATGTATTGACAAGTATATTTTGATTTAATTTAAATTGATTTCTTATATATGAATTTTATTCTTGTGCTTAATTTATCTTCAATGATTGATTATGGTTAAAGTATGTTGAAACCAAGAGGTGATGCATGCTTTGGGCTTATTGTTTAAATTGAATATTTTGATAAGTGTTATGAGATTGAGAGATGGTTAATTTTTAGGACTTAGAATAGAATCTATGGATGTTAATTAAGTAAAGATACCTTTTAATTGTCAATATTGTATGATTTATCATTAAGCTTAAGTTTGATTAATGATCTGTTAAATTATGCTTAGTAAGGCAAAAGTTCATAAGTTGTATCTAATAATTGAGTTAATTAAATAGATTTATAATTGATTGAGAGAGAGTTATAAGGACATTAGTTGATGATGCAAAGGACCATGAGGACAATTCGGCCATGGAGGGAGATGACAATTCGGCCATGGAGGGAGATGACAAATCAGATTCGGCCAAGGATTTAAAGAGCATGAAGAATTCGGCTAAGGATGAATTTGAAGAAAGCTATGTTAGGCCAAAGCCTAAAATTGATCCTTTGAGCTACAATGGAGGCCCAATAACAAGGGCTAGAGCAAAGAAGATGAAAGAGGCTATTATGGGCCTTGTTCTACACAATTTGGAGCCCATGTTGAAAAGTCAAAGTCAACAAGTCAAAGGTCAACACATGGTCAACCCCAGTCCAAGCCCAACTCTTGTGCATATGATCCAAGCTACATATGGGCCGGATTCCAAGACCAATCCACATGATTAATTCGGCCATAGCATGTTTTAATCCAATCCACTTTAGATTAGGATTGTTGACTAGTCAAATCCTTATATATTCATATCTCTTTGTATTTGACTAGGACATCTAATAAGACTTAGATAGAATTCAAGTTATATTCCTATTTCAATTAGGGATAATAACTATAGCATTTAATTAATTAGATATATTAGCTAATTAATATTTATTCTTGTAATTATCAAATTAGATTAGCACTATCGCTGTGGGAAGCAATTGTATTTGCCTTTAAACAGAAGATCTCCCACAACGTGTAAAACTAGGCAAATGAACAACAAATAATGATGCACTCTTTAATCCTTCTTAAAGCAATTGGCGAAGCTCCTAGTTTTCTTTTCGGAGAGACTTAATTTCTTTCATCATCTCCGGTAACAAATCGCTGGGAGCCCTCTAACAAAGATGACGGACTACCATCTCCCTGCAAAATTTAACATTCAACGACAAATTCGTCTGTAGAAAAATGGAAAATAAGTGAAATTAAGAATAAAAAACCTAATTGTACCTTTGGCGGCGGTTCCCGATGGAGAGACTCGTGGAAAGAGGTGAAGGATTTGGAGAGAAAAGGTTTACGATTAGGAGATAAACAAGTTTAAAGGTTCGTTGTTGTTGTGCTTGGAAGAGGAGGATTGGCTGTTGAAGAGAGAGAAGGCTGCTGAAGAAGAGAGACGGAAAATGGAGATGAAAAGTATTAGGTTAAGTTTTTGATGTGCAAATGAGGCACCATGGACTTAAATATCCATGTATCGGTGGATATATCGATGGATATATTGTATATTCGCGGGTCTTAATATAAAAACAATAAGCTATATCTTTTTAACAATATTTCGCATGAAATATCGCAATATCGAAAAATATCCACGATATTTAAGGAAATGTTTCCGTCTCGAAAGAATTCATAATGAAAACAATGATATATCCAATATATTATCGAAATATCCATGGATATATCGATTTTATATAAAGTGAAAAAATTGGTAATCTCATAATTCACATAAATAAAAAATTTACAAAAACTTAGTAAATCAATTATTTATTTTTTATGATAATTTTTATATTATATATATTTAATAATAAAATGTACAAAATAAAAGATTTTGTTACTTCTACAATAATTTAAGTCCAAAATAATGCATGTGTAAGATAATTTAGACGAAAGAAATAGAAAACTAAAAGTTTTTGAAATGTCAAACGAGTAAATTCAATAGCACAATTATATATTATATTTTTCACATGTGAACAATAAAATTTTACATATTTTTTGGTCGTGCATAAAAATACATGAGTCATATTCTACATCTTTAGATATTATGGAATGAAAAATTTTCAAGATAGTTGGTTTCTATCTCACTCATCTAGTTATGATCTATCAAATGTGCATGCTATATCACACGAACATCAATAATCATATATGCATGATCAACAATATAAATTTTAAGTTCCATATCTGGGTGAGTCTCAATAATTAAGTCAAAAAGTATATGAAAATAATAATTTTTTCTCTACTTTTCTACCAAAAGGATTTTCTTGAAAATGTTAGTCAACTTAAATATAAAATACATGTTGAATATTATATTACATATCATCAGGAATGTACCAGTAGAGATACTTGTTGTGAATGACTAACAATTATTATCGTCCAACTTCAATAAGTGGAGTTGAAACACATAGAAATTTAACATGGTATTGAAAATTGTATCATATATTATTATTGTTTTAGGACAATATTGATGATGATCAACCCTTCAAGACCTGCAAACATAAGAGAAATCCTATGGTGAACCTGGGATCTTCGATCCACAGGGCCTCCAATACTTAAGTTAGAAGAGTTTATTCAAGATCCTTGAATTAAGAGAAATATGAGCTATATATATAGGCATAAGGGAAAGGCATACCTAGTTCTACTCTAATTAGGACTCGTTTGATATTTCTTATTATGTGATTAATCTTTTATCCTTGTTGAATATGGATTGCCTTTAGGGGTAAGACTCCTAATTAGGACTCTATGGACATAGACCAATTCTGGAATTATAGTACCGAATATTTACGTTTGACAAAGTAGTGACTTGTTGCTTGAACTATTTTCTAACTGAAAGTGATGAATTCCGAAGCACTCGTCCTTCATAAATTTTAAACATGCTTACGGACTCCTAGATACTCATTCAAATTCCTCAGAATAAGGGTTGATCGCTTCTCACCGTCCAGGATTCGTTCGTTACTTACCAAGATTTGTTTGATACTCGTATATGTGCACATCAGAGTTTTACCATTTAAAGTACTTCGTTGTTATCCATGAAGTAATGTTTGAATTTTATAAGCATGAGCGCTTATAATGAACTCATTCGAACGTTACTTAAAGACTCATTTAAGTATATGATGCTCGTCAAATTCATTATTACAGAGATGAGCATAATGCTTATTTTGAATGTTTGAATCCCATAATCAGGGATTTGTATGTCGTTCCCATGTATCATTTTTAATGCTTTATAACTTCAGAACATTGAAAGATGTTCGTAATCTTATCAAAGAAACAAACAGTACTCGTATATTTCTTACGAGACCTATAATATTTGAACTACAGATGAATGTTATTCACAGATAGTGTTAAAGTTTGTATTGTTATGAATGTATTCTTCCCCTCGATAGTGTCGAATATTTATGTTCGACTAGAGTTTATCTCAAACTCGTACTATTAAGCAGCTTATAAAAGCTTGATATAGGATTTTTCTGAAGTTGTTTATTCTTTCGAACGTAGGTATGATTAGATCTGGGCCTACTCAGATACTCGTATGTTGCGACATTCATTTAGTAGGACTCCTTTGTCTCACTCAAAATGGATGTTTAATCTCTTACTCGAATTACTTACGAGTGTTGATTTTTGTCTTATTCAAATTTATTACAAGTAAGGGATTCTATTGCACTCGAATTTCTTACGAGTAAAGGATTCCATTGCACTCAAATTTTGTATAAGTGTTGAATTCATTTTTACAAATAGTGTATCATGACCAATGCTCTCTTGGAGCTTTTTATTCAATGAATTACGACATTAATTTATAAGCTCGTAGCTTAATAGTGTATCACGACACTAGTGCTCTCTTAGAGCTGAATTTTGTGACATTACAAGTCATAGGCTTGTAGCCTGAATAGTCTATTATGACACTAGTGCTCTCTTGGAGCTGAATTTTGAAAAGAAGTGAAACACAACATTCGTGCTCTCTTGGAGCTTTTTATTGAAACGAAGTGAAACACAATATTTGTGCTCTCTTGGAGATTTTTATTGAAACGAAGTGAAATACAACATTTATGCTCTCTTGAAGCTTTTTATTAAAATGAAGTGAAACGCAATATTTGTGCTCTCTTGGAGCTTTATCAAGCGATATGTAGGCCTAATAAGGCGCTTAGAGTGTCCGTATGTGTGCGGGCTTAATCATCTGAGTTTTATCAAACTCATTTGTCGATGTTAGCTATGTGACATTTTATCCATGCTCCTGAATTTGTTATTTTTGGCTTTTATCAAAGCTCAAGTGTTGTCGACTTCGGACTTTGTCTGCCATTTTTTACCGCTCGATCTCGTGAGCAATCATTTTTATCTACGAGAAAACA
This sequence comes from Macaranga tanarius, assembly GCA_949673435.1. NCBI lineage: Eukaryota > Viridiplantae > Streptophyta > Magnoliopsida > Malpighiales > Euphorbiaceae > Macaranga > Macaranga tanarius. The sequence goes on along the minus strand of CATIWO010816687.1, from coordinate 2,937 downwards.
TCATAAGCCTTATGTGGCAACATGTTAGCATACTAAATCATATATGATTTGCAAAAAGTATTATAGATATCTCATGAAAAATTTATGCGGAGATGTCTTATGTGCATAGGATATTTTACCTATATTCATGGTATTATATTGCAAACAAGTGGAATTATTTTAGCCATAATAGATGGTAATAAATACTAGATGAAAGGCTTATGCTATATCGCATATAATGGCAAATAATGCTTTCAGTTAAAATCAATTATGATTGATGTCATGCAAAATTTAAATATAAGTGAAGCATTCATAATTGCACTACCGAATTCTCGATTTAGCATTCACAATCACTAGTTGATTATTTAATAATAATATACACATGTTTGTATATGGTTTAGGATAAAGATCCTTATGCATTTGACTATGCTTAACAATTTTGAATGCACATAGCCTATTATAATGTTTAGAGTTTCGAATAAGTAAATGATATAGACAAGCAAACGTGTATATACATATATACATAAATAGTCATGGTACAACTACCGCTAGATGATGCAGCTGTGTGCCTATCCAGATGAACGTGTATCACATATTATAGGAGTTTATATTCGTAATGAGTTATGATTAAAAAATAACTTGGGAAGAAAACTTATCTGTTGATGAGTTTGGTATGCTCACTGTCACTTGAATTTCATTCACAGGATAGTTTTTCCTCCTTTGTGGTAAAATCCTTGTCTACCCATTTATTGCCATGCATTTATTGCATGAATGGGTTCAAACCCAATCAGCATTTGTTGCCACGCATCAGTCACTGATGATGTTGTAATGCTAGTAACAGACTTCCTGTAAGCTCCAAAGTAGACATTCTCAAGGAGAGAGAGGTTGGTGGTAATGCTTCCATTGATTTGATTCCATCGGAGATTTTCCTTCTCCATACTTTGGTAAAAATGAAAAGAATCCTGTTGACCTTGGCAAGCCAGTCTCTGTTCACTATGAAGGTACTGATGATGAATTGGTTAAAAGTGCTACTAAGATTCATGATATAAATAAATTAATTTTGATAGTTGATCGATAGGAAGAGTTAATAGCTTGTGAAATTTTAGTAGAAGTTGGTATGATTGAGAAGGCGTGTAATGCTTACAAGGATAGTGGACTTCCTTCGCTAGAATTTGATGAGTATGATTACAATTCTCCTACCACCCAATGCTTGTTCATGTGGAGATACTTCCAACAGCAGTGCTATATATGCTACCTTCTTTTGATGACTAAGGGATAATGTTCGTAAGAGAGTACTTCCTCTCGACAGTGTTGGCCTTACCACTGACGATATGAAGGTGCTTTATGAAAGTGCCATAGCTTGCCAGCATTCGAAGGATGCACTGAAGATTCTTAATTATGATTCAGAGGGTTTAGGTGAGAGAAAAATCTTAAAAGTGGAGAGGGGAGTGTTAACCCCGTCTTGCCAGATGGCTTCGGCGATGTTGAGTTGAACAACAGTGTAACGACGTAAGTGCACTTATCATGTTGGCTAGCTCTATTATTGCTAGCTTCGCATTTTTATTTACTCTGAGTTCTCAGTATTTTCCATGGCTGCTGCTGCTTCGCTTTTTGGCTTTTTTAAGTAACAGATCAAAATTATCTTTGCTCTTGATGAGGCTCAGACGCACATAGTGATTTTTTGCCCCAATAATGTATCTTCCATCTATGTTTGCATTTCTAACCAAAGTTGAAAGGTGCCACAGTGTTTTCCAAAATTGACTTGAGATCAGGATATTGGTAACTCCGGGTGGGAGAATAATCCATCCCTAAAACGGCATTCAGAATGAGGTATGGCCACTATGAATTTGTAGTATTGCCATTTGGATTAATTAACGCTCCAGCCGTATTTATGTCTTTGATGAACAAGACGTTCCAAAGATATTTGGATCAGTTTATAATTATTTTTATTGATGATATATTGATTTATTCTCTAAGTCAAGAGGAGCATGACCAGCATCTTCAGATAACTTTACAGATATTATGGGAAAAGCAGTTATATGCTAAATTCTCTAAGTATGAGTTCTGGATGAGAGAAATTACTTTTCTGGGACATGTGGTCTCGGAGGATGGTGTACAGCTGGATCAATCCAAAATTAAAGCTATAATAGAATGGGAATCACCTTGGAATGTGACGGAAGTTTGAAGTTTTCTGGGTTTGGCGGGATATTACCAGAGACTTGTAAGGAATTTTTCTATGATTGCTAGACAATTGACTAACTTATTAAGGAAGAATATATCTTTCCAATGGACAGATTAATGTCAAAATAGTTTTGAAGAGTTGAAGAAGACACTTACCACTGCTCTTATTTTGGAGATACCAATTGAAGAGGGAGGTTTTTGAAAGGAAACAAGCTATGCAACACATTAAAGCGGATGCATGTGCCAAAAAGGGTGAAATTTAAAATTTTCACTTGTATAGTTCTTCATCAAATGAAGAATTCCAATCCCCAAGATCCAATTTGCAATTAACACATAGCTAAATTAAACACACAAGCATGCATACCACAACCACCTAGAAGTTCAAGTTTAAAGAAAGTTACCAAACTTCTTATGGTTGATGTAGACCACAATAATCTACTAATTTGGTATGGAAGATTCAACTCTTGAATCATATGCCCTAGTCACCCAAGTGTGTGACCTCTAGCTTGAAACACCAAGCTCCCACCAAGTCACCTTTCTTGCCTAGATCAATTAGAAGCAAGTTCCCTCTCAAGTGACCCTCACAAAAGACTTGCTCTAATTTAATCTACCTAATAAGGATGTTGTGTTGTTTTTGTTTGGTTGATTGGTTGCTCTTAGTTTTTGTCCAACAAAAACTAGCTCTCCCTTTTTGTTTTACTCTTAAGCCATGGCTTCCCAAGCCTTCTTAGCTTAACTAAAAAGATGAACATTAAGTTAATTGGATATCAACCAAAT
>CATIWO010816445.1:0-16215 GCA_949673435.1 Macaranga tanarius | reverse complement strand
TTTAATAATTAATACATAATTAGTTTTAGTTAATAGGTTTGTAAATTATATTTATTTAAACTTAGTAGGAGTATTATATACTAAACTATGTTTAATTTTTAGTATTCAGTTTGTGTTTTTAATTATTGCAGGATTTTGTTGTGGTGCATGCATAACACCCGAAGAACTAGAACAGACCCTCTCACTTTTATTTCGGAACTTACAAGGTTTGAAAGGGAGAACAGAAGGTAATTTCTAGAGGAAAAAAACACCATGGCGGCGCAACCAAGAGAAGAACAAAGAACTCTACTTGACTTTGCTATGCCGGGTTTGGATGGTGCAAGGCAGAGCATTGCAAGGCCAACAATTAATGCTGACAATTTCGAAATCAAACCAGCATTAATTCAAATGATCCAGACCAGTGTGCAATTCTATGGGTTGCCGAATGAAGATCCTAATGTTCATATTGCAAATTTCTTAGAGATTTGTGATACATTCAAGTACAACGGGGTGTCGGATGATGCAATTCGATTGAGGCTCTTCCCATTCACTTTGAAGGACAAAGCTAAAGCATGGTTAAATTCTCAACCCCCTGCTTCCATCACAACTTGGGATCTTTTGGCAAGAGCATTCTTAGCTAAATATTTTCCACCAGCCAAGGCCGTCAGAATTATGAAGGACATCACTACCTTCCAACAGTATGATAATGAGTCGATGTATAAAGCATGGGAACAATTCAAAGAACTTCAAAGAAGCTGTCCTCATCATGGGTTGCCAAGGGATGTGCTGATCAGAACTTTTTATAATGGTGTTACCCGATCCACAAGAGACACTATAGATGCAGCAACTAGAGGTTCTTTGATGCGAAAAATAGTTGAGGCTACATTTGAACTTTTGGATGAGATGGCAAATAACAATTGTCTTTGGCCATCAAAGCGTCAAAATCCACCAAGGCAAGGAGGTAAAATTGGGGTAGATACAATAACTTCACTTCAAGCACAGATTGCAGCACTTTCTAAATAGCTGGGAGATCTTAATACTAGAAATATGTCAACTGCATTAAGTTCTCAGTTCCTATGTGATAGTTGCAATATGGTGGGGCATTCAACAGGTGAATATGGATGTAACAATAATATTGGGTATGGAGAGGCAACTCTTGAGCAAATCAGCTATGTTGGGAATCAATTTCAGGGGAGACAATGCAATAATCCATACTCCAATACTTATAATCCGGGCTGGAGAAACCACCCGAATTTTTCTTGGAGCAACAATAACAATAGTAACATGGGTTCCCAAGGTTTTCAGAATAATATGCCAAGACAAGCACCTCCAGGTTTTCAACAAAATCAACAAGTTTCACACCCACCTCAGCAAGATAGGTTGGCTTCAATGGAAAGCAAGCTGGATAATTTTTTTGATGCTGTCACAATGAAAATAGGCCAGCAAGACAAGAACCAGAAAAGGATGGAAGCCAAGTTTGATCAAATTTCCAAGAACCATTCTTCGTCCATTCATAACATTGAGGTGCAGATGGGTCAGATTGTAAATGCAGTAGCATAAAGAAATCAAGGGAATCTTCCAAGTAATACCGAACCAAATCCAAGGGAGCAGCTGAAAGCAATTTCATTGAGAAGTGGCAAGGAAATACAGTCAGGTGATGTAAAGGGCAAGGAAGTTATGGAAACTCAAGAACAGAAATCTCAAAATGGTGATGATGACTCCAAGGAACGCAAGGAGAAACCAACAAATGATGTTGTTCGAAAAGAGAAAATGGTAGAGCTTAATACACAGAAATATGAGACAAGGATGCCTTTTCCGTAAAGATTAAGGAAATCCAATGAACATGAGAGGTTTGCTAAGTTTTTAAATACCTTTAAGAAACTTGAACTTAACATTCCTTTTGATAAAGCTCTTGCAGAAATGCCAACATATGCCAAGTATCTCAAGGATATCATCACTAACAAGAGGCGATGGGATGACAATCGAATAGTCGAGCTAACAGCAACATGCAACTCCATCATCACCCAAAAGATTCCTAAATTAAAAGATCTAAGGAGTTTTACTCTTCCTTGTGTAGTTAGTGTTCAATAATTTCTTAAGTGTTTATGTGATTTAGGTGCAAGTATTAATCTTATACCTTTTTCTCTTTTCAGGAAATTACAACTTGGTGAGTTGACTTCTACTAACATGACTTTGCAACTTACGAATCACTCGATAAAGAAACCATATGGAATTGTTGAATATGTTTAGGTTAAAGTGGATAAATTTATTTTTCCTGTGGATTTTATGGTTTTAGATTTTGAAGAAGATAGCAAGTGTCCTTTAATTCTTGGAAGACCCTTTTTAAATACTGGGAGAGCCATTATAGATGTTCATGAAGGGAAAATTACTCTGAGAGTGGGAGAAGAAAGTGTAGAGTTTGTGATGCCTCGATTGATAAAGCACCCTTTAGATGAGGAATCTTGCATTAGAATGGAGGTTGTAGATGAGTGTGTGGGGGAAGTGAATTTGAGTGAGGAAGCTCTAGAAAAAAATTTAGAGTGTGAAGTAGATAGTGAATCCCCACAAGAAGCCACTTTTGTTAAACCTGAGATTTTAGTGCATAGTGACAACCCTACTCCTTCATCTGTTGTTCAACCACCCAAACATGAGCTTAAAATCTTGCCTACTCATTTAAGATACCTTTGTAGGGGAGGGAAACACTTTACCCATCATCATTTCAAATAAACTTTCCATTGACCAAGAGAAAAGGGTGTGTGAAATTGTGAGAAATAGGGTGAAATCTATAGGATGGCAAATTTCAGACATAAAAGGGATCAGCCCTTCTGTTGTGATGCACAGAATTCACATGGAAGAGGGTTGTAGAGCTGTTACAGAGAGACAAAAGTGATTGAATCCGAATATAAAAAGGTGGTCAAGAAAGAGGTTGTCAAGTTGTTAGATGCAGACATTATTTACCCAATTTCTAATAGTGAGTGGGTAAACCCAGTGCAATGCATTCCAAAGAAAAGTGGAATGACTGTTATGGAGAATGAAGCAGGTGAGCTTATTTCTAAGAGGATGGCTGATGGGTGGAGAGTATGTATCGACTATCGGAAATTGAACTCAGCCACAAGGAAGGACCATTTTCCTCTCCCATTTATTGATCAAATGTTGGAGAGAATAGCAGGGCATGCATACTACTATTTTGTGGATGGCTATTCGGGATACAACTAGATTTTTATTTTTCCAAAAGACCAAGAGAAGACAATGTTTACTTGCCCATATAAAACTTTTGCCTACCGACGTATGCCTTTTTCGGATTATGTAACGCACCAACTACATTTCAGAGGTGTATGACAGTAATTTTTTTTCTCATTGAGAACATCATGGAGGTATTTATGGACAACTTTTCTGTATTTGGTGATTCTTTTAAATTATGTTTATCTAATCTTGATAGGGTCCTGCAAAGATATAAGGAGGCTAATCTTGTTCTTAACTGGGAAAAGTGTTATTTTATGGTAGAAGAAGGGATAGTCTTTGGCCACAAGATTTCAAGTACAAGGATTAAGGTAGATTGAGCTAAAATAGAGATTATGGATAAATTACCACCTCCAACAACAATCAAAGGAGTTTGAGTATTTCTAAGACATGCGGGTTTTTATAGGCGTTTCATTAAAAAATTTTCTTTAATTGCTAATCCTCTAACCTAATTGTTAGTTAAAGATGCTCCTTTTATATTCAATGATGATTGTTTTATATTCAATGATGATTTTTTAAATGCTTTTAATAGGTTAAAGGAGGCTTTGGTTTTAGCTCCAATCATTTTACCTCCGGATTGGGAACTTCCTTTTGAGATCATGTACAATTCAAGTGACTACGCCATGGGAGCTGTGCTTGGTCAGAGGAAGGACAACAAGCTTCATGTTATATACTATGCAAGTAGAACTCTAGTAGAGGCTCAATTAAATTACACCACAACCGAGAAAGAGATGCTAGCAGTGATCTTCGCTGTTGACAAGTTCAGATCTTACTTGCTTGGTTCCAAGGTTATCATCTTCACTGATCATTCAGAAATAAAATATCTCTTGGCCAAGAAAGACGTAAAACCGCATCTCATTCGTTGGGTGTTACTCTTGCAAGAGTTTGATTTAGAGATCAGGGACAAGAAAAGTGTTGAGAATGTTGTAGCTGATCATTTATCCAGGCTACAAAGTTATAAGCAACCAAGGCAAGATGAGGATATCAATTATGAATTTCCAGATGCTTTATTGCTAGCAATCCAACATTTTAGTGCTCCATGGTTTGCAGGCATTGCCAACTTCTTAGTATGTGGAGTACTACCTCAAGAGTTGTCTTATCAATAAAAGAAACGATTCCTGTATGAAGTTAAGCATTACTTATGGGATGATCTGTTTCTTTATAAAATTTATGGAGATGGGCTGATTAGAAGGTGTGTTCCTGAAGGAGAAATGTTAGAAATCTTATCTCACTGCCATAATTCTGCATATGGTGGTCATTTTGGGGCAACAAAAATAGTTGCAAAGGTGTTAGAGAGTGGATTCTATTGGCTCTATTTGTTCAAAGATGCTAAGGAGTATGTGGGATAATATGATAGATGTCAAAGGCAGGGGAATATTTCCAAGAGGAATGAAATGCCACTTGTATCAATTCAAGAAGTATAGCTTTTTGATATTTGGGGGTTGGATTTTATAGGTCCCTTTCCATCATCTTTTGGGAATTAGTACATCCTAGTTGGGGTAGACTATGTGTCTAAGTGGGTGGAAGCCATTCCTTCACCTACTAATGATGCTAAAGTGGTGATAAAATTTTTGAAGAAGTTGTTCAGCAGGTTTGGAGTACCTCGAGCTGTGATTAGTGATGGAGGCTCGCACTTTTGCAATAAGCAATTTGAAGCTCTACTGAAGAGGTATGGAGTTTACCATCGAATTGCTACCCTATATCACCCTCAAACCAGTGGTCAAGTGGAGGTTACAAATAGGTTGATCAAGAAAATTTTGAAGAAAATGGTGGGTTCTTCTAGAAAGGATTGGGCATCCAAGTTGGATGATATCTTGTGGGCAATTCGCACAACATATAAAACTCCCATCAGCATGTCTTCTTACCGATTAGTCTATGGGAAGGCTGGTCATTTACCATTAGAGCTCGAACATCGAGCTTTTTGGGCCATCAAAGCATTTAATTTTGATATGAAAACAGCCGGTGAAAAGCGATTGTTACAGCTGAATGAGCTGGACGAGTTTTGATTTCAAGCATACAAGAACACTAAGCTTTTCAAGGAGAAAATAAAACTTTGGCATGATGCTCACATTATACGGAAAGAATTTAAAGTTGGTGATCTTGTACTCTTGTTTAATTCTCATTTGAAATTATTTCCAGGTAAGCTAAGATCAAGATGGACTGGTCCCTTTAAGGTGCAACAAGTTTTATCTCATGGTGCACTTAAACTCATCAATTCAAAGGGAAAGTGTTTTTGAGTAAATGGGCAGAGGTGCAAGGTGTATCTTGGGGGATGAATGCCCAAGGAGGAGGAGTCATTTCACCTCAGTCAACCTTGAGCTCCAAATTTGGATTTGGTCGAGCTAAAGACCCTAAACAAGCGCTTGTTGGGAGGCAACCCAATTTCAACGTTAATTTTATTTGAATGTGATACTTTTTGTGGTTATTAATGTGTTTTAATTGTTAATGAAGTTGATGTGGTTTATTTTGGTCATTTTTATTGTTATTTTAGGGGGCCAAGGCACAAATTTGCTTAAGGAAAGAAGAAATGCAGAAAAATTGAGGGTAGAGGGCAACATGGGTAAATACACGGCCGTGTACATGACCGTATACAGGTATGAATGCTTAACATGGGCAATGAACATGCCCATGTATTTCTTTGTGATTTTGAATGGCCAACACGGGCATATACACGCCAGTGTGTATGGCCGTGTATTGTGCAGTGATTTAAGCCAATATACACAGGCATGTGCACGCCCGTGTCTTTTTTGTGTGAAAATGCCTCATTATACATGCCCGTGTCTATCTTGATGCCTTATTATACACGCCCATGTCCTTTAGAGGTAAAATTCACAGAATCGATCACGGGCAGAGACACGCCCGTGTAGCCAGAAACCATAAAATCAATCAAGACACGGCTATGTCTCATTATACATGCCTGTATCTCACTGTCGATCTATACAATAAATAGTTTTCTTTTCAAACCCACACTTCGAGCCTTTTCATTTTTCTCCTCCCCATAGCTGATCTAACCATTTTCGATAACTCTCTGCTATTTTTGACCATTTCTGATCCTATTTTCGGCCCACCCCTCTTTCGACCATTTCCTCTCTTCACCATGTTTGACCCTTGCCCAAAAAGGATCAAGACCCATGCTCAACGCACTGCCTCCTCCTCTCACCGGTAAGCAGCACCACCGGCGGCCCCACTTCAAGTGCCGGTGAACCCACCAGCACCCCAAGTCGGTGGACAGGCGAGCATACCTCCTTCTTCTTTCCACTCTTGCTTGGTCTTTAGGGATGCCCGCTTCAGAGCCAAGGTACAGACTTTATCCCCTCTCCCTATTGAGCCTAGTAGATATCCTAGCCAAAGTTCATGACAGCACTTAGGGGTTTAGGATGAGATTAGCAACAGGCTGACTGTAGGGCATTGGCTGGACTTGCTGACCACTAGGGATCCGTGCTATCCCAAGTTGCTTGTGGAGTTTTTGGCCTCATTTAGGATGGAGAAGAAGGGTTTGATTGATGTTTTTAGGCCAGACATGATTTGATTCAGATTAGAAGGGACCCAATTTTCATTTTCGATCACTGCCTTTGGGGTCCAGCTAGGATTATACAGTGCTACCTTTGTGACCACTAACGAGTATAGGTAGTCTCTGTTAGATTTTCCTGATCGCAGCACAGACAGCATTTTTTGGAGCACACACTCTAGACCTAGCCATACTCATTATGAGCCTACCAGGTCTAAGAGCACTGGTTTGATATCTCCCACCCTCCGTATTCTCCATAGGATTATAGCACACTCTATCTGTGGAAGACGGGAGAGTACTGGGGTGGTCGCTAGGTGAGATTTGCTCTACTTGTATTATTTAGAGATGCGTCAGCCCTATAACCTAGCCTACAGTATGGCTCACTATTTTGACTTGATGAGTGGCAAGTCGAGGGGTGCATTGTGTAGGGGCCATTATATCACTCGGTTAGCATATAGGCTTGAGGTTTTTAATGGTCTCACTAGGTTGTCTCAGGGTATACATATGACTGTGATTGATTCAGAGGCCCTACGCTCCATACGAGTAGTAGAGAAGAAGGGGGATGCCTATTTCTTGAATGATGTACCGCCTGCTGGTGCTGATGATGATGATGCCCCTGTCGATCCTGCTGCTCCGGATGTTCCATCTCCTATGCATGATCCTACTGCTACTGACATTCCTGTAGTTTCATTCCTGTTTTGCAGTTGTGTAGTATCCATGTTCTTTATTTCCACCACACCCGTAGCTAGTAGTTGCGCAATCCATTTAGGGAAGTAACATTCTCTTTCACTTTCTTTATTTTTAAAAAAATATTGAGGACAATGTTTAGCTTAAGTGTGGGGGGAGTGGGAATAGTAGTGCTTAAAAAAAAATCAAATCACTGCATACTTAAGTAAGTGCTTGTGCTGAACTTATCATTTTTATGAACTTAATTCAATTGATTGGGTTTCTTTATATAATTGGTATATTCTCCAATTAATGTTTTCTTTGTAATTCTTAAGCTTAAGTATTAGCCTAAAAAGTGAGAAATTTTTAAACTTTAATGAACTTAATGCTAATTCCCATTTTCATAATTGAGACTCATAGATTAATATTTATAAGTGTATAATTTGTTAAATTTTAGAAAAAGAAAAGGTAAGATGGAGTGTTACACGCACTTACCTTTTGATAAAAAATAAAAAATAAAAAAAATAGGTAAGATAGAGCTTTACACGCACTTACCTTTTGAAAAAAATAATAATAAAATAATAAAATAAAATAAAATAAATAATAATAATAATAATAATAATAAAAATAATAATAATAATAATAATAATAAATAACTAAAAGAAACGAGATGGAGCGTAAAACGCACTCGTAATAATAATAATTGTTGTTTAAAGTCTTTTTAATAATGGGTTATAGCTTGCAATGTTAATTTGTGAAAATTTTGGTTATGAATTAGGGAGTGGCTATTCACTTGGTAATAATGAATAATTTCTTGCTTTGAAGTTATTATTTTTTTTTTTGAATTATAAATCTTATATTAGTTGAAGAATGTACTAAATGTATAAGTGGAAGTGATTATTGAATTTTGTTCATTTTTATGATAGGAGTTTGAGAAATTTTTGCTTGAGGACAAGCAAAGACTTAAGTATGAGGGAGTTTGATTATGTCAATTTAATATATATTTTAAGTGTGATTTTGTATTTAATTTATATTTAATGGTGTTATTTTTATATATATATTAGTTTGATTTATGTGTTTGTTGCATTTCAGGGTGTAAAAGACATAAACCAAGGAAAAAGGGACCTAAAAATGAAAAATGGCAAGGACTTGAAGTGAATTTGGTAAACCAAAGCGAGACACGGCCATGTACAAGAACACGTCCAAATACACGGCCATATCTATGGTCGTGTTCGCTGCTGGAAAGAAGACCAAGGAAAGACACGGTAATGTTAGAGGTCGTGTCTCAAAAGAGCATAGAATGCGGGCTCGGGACACGCCCGTGTGGTAGCCCGTGTTCTGCACTATGAACATGAAACTCAAGTCAATCATGGCCATGTGGTTAGGTGATGTTAAAGTCAAGTCACTGCAGCACGAAGATACGCCCGTATGGATGTATACACGCCCATGTGGTGTCAATTTGTCAACTCTTTGTGTCAATTTTGTCAACTTGGTGAATTATTGGAGTTTTAGGCGGGAAAGAACAAGAACAAAAAGAAGAAATGGGCGGCAAAATAAAGAGAGCTGGAGCTGGAATAGAGAAGAGAAAGAAGAACAAAGAGACTAAGGAAAAGAAGAAGAGAAAGGGGGATTTAACACCAAATTTGGACCACTTGAGCTTTTCTTCCTCTTTCCCTTCTTTAATTTCTTTAAGTTCTTAATGTATTTCTTGTTTGAATGCATTGTTTGTAACATTATGTCTAGCTAAGTTTATACTTGGTTGGGAATTTGTGAAACTCATGTGTATCTAACAATATTAATTATTATCTTTCAATTAAATTGCTTATAATGTTCATTGTGCTTATTAATTGTTTATGATTCGGCCATTCATAAATGATATGTTAATTGAGATTAATGATCGAGAGATATTAATTTTGATGGAACTATGAATGTTTGTTAAATGATTTGAGACTAGAGACAGTTCAAGTTTATTTAATTCCAATTGGGTATGCTTCATGATTTAATTTCTGCGATTATTAAGACTTTGAATCAACAAGAGTTGTTTAATGTTCTTGCTAGTTATTAGAATTAAATTAGGTAATTTTTACTCGAGGGAGACTAATTGCCATTTTAGGAAACTCAAGATTTTCATAATATTGAAGGAACCAATAATTAATTTGTTAGAGAAGAATTGAGTGGATCAATCCTCAACCATCCTCATTACCATTGTTTATTTTAATTCTCTTTGATGAATTCTTATAGTCAATAGTTTTTTAATTAATTTTCCAATAGTATAAATTAACCATTGTTAATCCTTAAACAAGTTAAAATTGAAATTAATAGTTGGATAAACGTTTTAATCCTCGTGGGATCGACACTTTCTTACTCTATATTACTTATCGAACTTGTATACTTGCGAGGAGTGATCAACTAGCTCCTGTAATAAAATCATGGTTATAGGACTTATATATATAATATTTGAGCATGTTAAACTTGAGGTAACAGATTGCACTAGTTGAACTTAAGTGCAAGAATGATGAGTTGCATGTGTGTTTGATATATGGTTTTGTGTAGGAGATATAAGAGGCAAGGAAAAATACAACCAACTAGGAAAAACTCTTTTGATTTAAAGTTTGGGAAGCACCTTTGGTAAGTAATTATTAATATAGTATATATATATATATATATATATATATATATATATATATATATATATGATTTCTCTTACATGATTTAGTTGTAATATTATAATTGAGTAATTGAATATTATATAATGAATGAGAAGAAAGGTGATGTTTAATATTGTTAATAAAATATTAAACTTGTTTTATAGGTGTAGTGAGTAGTTGATAAATTAAGGATTGTATGTGAATAATATGCTTGTACAACATGTTAAGTTAATATATTGTGGACTTGGTTTTACATATGTACTATCAATGATAAGAGACATATGGATGATATAGACTCATAATGATAACAAAAGAAATGTGTGAATTTTACTTATTTATTACTTTTATGTGATTGAGATTGAAAAGATGAGTCATTATTATGATTAAGTTTTGAGGATATTGGATGAATTATGATTCTTTAGTTGTGACATGGAACGTGATAATATTATGATATGCTACTATGTGATTAATAATTGCATATAGAGTGGGGTTGATGTAATTATTATGAGGTATGAGTTTAAATGTGGTAAACATAAACTGAGATAATATTGAATTTATGGTTGTAAGTGTGTATGTATTATGAATTTAAGTTTGGTCCATTGAATATTAAAGATGCTATGTTGATGAGCAAATGTGGACATGATATGAAACAAATAGTAAGACTATAAGGGGAAAATGATATACATATTTAATCATATTTTTGATGTTAAATAATAAATATATCGATTGGCTAAGTGTCTGTCGACAATGCTAAGTGATGATTATGTCGATTGGCTAAGTGTCCGTCGACAATGCTAAGTGATGATTATATCGATTGGTTAATTGATGATTATGTTGATTGGCTAAGTGTTCGCCGATAATGCTAAGTGATGATTATGTCGATTGGCTAAGTGTCCATCGATAATGCTAAGTGATGACAACGTCGATTGGCTAAATGACCGTCGATAATATTAAATGATAATTATATTAATTGGCTAAGTGTCCGTCAACAAGAGTATTAATAATTATGTCGATTGGCTAAGTGATCATCAACAATATGAAATGATGATTACGTTGATTGGCTAAGTGTCTGTCGGCAAGGCAAATGACACTATATTGATAATACTAAGTGATTAATAAGCCAATGTGGTCATATGTGGTGTGTTAAAATAGGTGTACTTTGAATTTGTACTTGAGATTATGACTGCACGTGATTCCTTGTTAAATGTTATTTAAAATGATGAGTTGGGGGTGTGTATGATTGATAGAAGTTGTGATTGATTGTATGAAATACATTTTGAGAATGGAATTAATGATGTATGTATACTTTTGAGATGTTTCTAATTAAATCTAAGCTTATCCTTGGGTGTAATTAAGATGTTCTTATTAATTGATTGAGTGTATTATGATCTAGTGAGTTTGGACCTTCACCTGTCCTGAACCACTGGCCATCGCCAGTGACTGGCGATCAGGTAGCCACTGGCGGTTGCGAGTGGTTGGCGAGCGCCAGGCTCTGTACGCAGTCTGATGATGCTTTTGCTTTATTATGACCTTAAACAAATCTTAAGTTCTAAAAAAGACTTAGTGATACACTTTTTAAGTGATATTTATGCTTGAAGAATAAATCATTATACACTTGGTATGTAAGTTAGTGCAGGAAATGAAGGAGTGTAGGAAATAAAATGCAGAAAATGAAGGAGTACAGGACCTTTGTGCACCTAATGGCTCTAGCACGGATGACTATTGGCTGAGATGAGTTCGAGGGTTTGATGGGTTGAAAGGCTAGCCTTTTTAGTCCAGAATTGTTCTTTGAATTAATTTTTAATATATTTACATATCATCTTATTGTTTATGTCCATATGTGGTGTTAATTCCAAAAATTTAGTAAAAAAATGTTGATTAATTATAAAATTAATTAATTTTTAGTATCTTCATTTTTTATTCTTTTTATTTAATTTTTAAAATTTTATTGTAAATTTACTTAATTCTTATAATATATGAAATTAATAAACTCCAATATAAATGTAAAAAATTTTATATAGACTCAAATAATATAAAAAATTAGAGTAGTTTAGTTTTTTTTTATTTCTTGTGGTTTCTTTTTTTCCTGTTGTTTCTTGTTGTTTCTTTTTATTGCTTTTCTTATAATTTTTTATTCTAAATAATAATTTTTTTAATTTTGATACTACTATTATTTAGAATATAAAAATTAGACTAATTAAATAAAAAATTACCCATAGTCTTCAATAATTATTTTTTTCGTAATTATTTAGAATTTAGAAATTAAACTAATTAATATTGAGAAAAAATATTTTGCTAAAAAAAATATTGATAAAAAAGTTGCTTTCTTTTTGTTGTTTTTCTCATAATTTTTTTTTAATTTTGATATTTACTAGTAATTAGAATATAAAAATTAGGCTAATTAAATAAAAAAATTACCCATAGTATTCAATAATAATTTTTTTATAATTATTTTAGAAATTAAACTAATTAATATTGAGAAAAAAATTAATAAAAAAGAAACAAAGTGCATGAAACTATAGGAAATGAAAAAATACAGGAAACAAGGAAGTGTAGGAAACAAAGTGAAAAAAATAAGGAAGTGGAAGAAACAAAGTGCATGAAAGTGCAGGAAATGAAGAAGAAGTACAGGAAATAAAGTACAAGAAATAAGGAAGGAGTGCATATATTAAATAATATGTAACAACACTGTGAAAAATATTAAGTAAAAAAATAAAATAAAAAATATTGAAAAAAATAAAATGTTAAGAGTATTTTAAAAATAGAAAGTAGTAAAAAAAATTTTGATTCAAAAAAAATAGAATGATTAAATAGTTTCTACAAGAGTAAAACAGCTTCTAGAAGAATCATGATTTAAATTTGAAAAAAAAAAATTCTGTAAAGCTATTTTTGAAAATACTTTTAGTTAATGTGACTTTTGATATTATTTTTAGTTTTTGTGGCTATTTATGAAAAAATCCTTTATTATTATTCTATGATATATATTATTTATATAAATTTTTTCATAGAAAAATATAATAATTGTATGACATATTAGGATATATTATAAAAAATAATAATAAATAAAACTATCAAAAATCATTTTATTTTATAATAACATTATGAAATAGTTTATAGTTTTATAAATTAATTTGAATTATATTTTTATTTAGTTTTTTAATCTATAGGAAAACCAATCTTTAAACCCGAATTGAATAGAAAATTTTAATTCAGAGAAGAACTGATCTCCAAACTAAATTGAAAAGAAAAATTTAATCTCTGAACTAAACCAAATTAAATTTTTGAAGTAATTTTGGAACTTTAATTTTTAAATTTCTGATATTATTGAACAATTATGGAGAATTGTATTTTTTGAACTGAAAAGAAATGTACTCACCATAAGTGGCTACAATGATATATATATTTTTTTAAATAGCAGGTAATATGTCACATTTTGTTTTGAGTGAAAAAGATAAGACGTCACATTATTAGTTTAAAAAATGGTAATAATTTGAAATATTTCTATTGGTTTAACTAGATTACCCAATAATTGTGCAGGGACTGCAATTTTTTTTAAGAAAAAAGAGTAGGTAATAGGTGACACTATTAGTCTAAAAAAAGGTAATAATTTAAGATATTTCTATTGGCTTGATTAAATTATCCAACAATTATGTAGCCGACCATATTGTTTTATTAGCTACATTAATGGACAGGATAGGGATAAACAATAGTATATAAATTTTTTTTCCTTAAAAAAAAAAAAGCAGGTATGTCGCATTCTTGGTTAAGAAAAATGGTAATAATTTAAAATATTTTTTATTAGCCGGACTAAATTACCCAACAATTTAGTGACTACAATAATTTTTTTTCTTTAAAAAGCAGATAATATGGCACACTATTAGTTTAGAAAATGGTAGTAATTTGAAATATTTCCAACAATTATGTAGTGGCTAAATGTTTTTTTTTTAAAAACAAAAAGCAAGTAACATGTCACATTATTAGTTTAATAAATGGTAATAATTTGAAATATTTCTATTGGCTTGACTAAATTACCCAACAATTATGTTGTGATTACAACATTTTTATTATTATTAAAAATTAAACTGTTCTGAAATATTTTATTGGGACGGACGCAAATATATATATATAAGTCGTCTGGTATCAGAGTCAGGGGAAAGGGATCTCTATAGTGATTGTTTTCGAAGCTGTTTTAAGATAACTGTCTAAGAAATATTAGATGCACCGAGTCGTTTGGGAACAAGTGGTCCAGGCAGTAAGATCCAGGAGAGGCAGTGAGACTGTTGGTCAGCCAGTTTGGTTGTAGGTGTAGCTGTATTTTGACTCATACGCAACTAAAACCATGAATTCAATTTTCTGTAGAACCACTTCTTCTTCTTCCTCTGTATCATCCTCTTCCAAGATCGCAAGAGATGTGGTCAGCAGTGAAGAAATCACCATTGAGGATTTTGAAAAGTCCATAGATGACTGGGAAATTTCCAAAATCCAGAAAAATCAGCTTTATAAATCTTCAAAATTAACTATGTTTAAAACTGATTTTTCTATTAAAACTGAGGAAAAGGACATTCAGCTTTCCAAACCATTTAAAACAATTCAATTGTTCTCACAGAGTGCTTTAGACAAGCACAAAACAAAGGGCTATAAGTACATCCACATTGGATTAGTACATGTTGGCCTAAAACTTTTATCCAGAGAAGGATTAAACACATCTATTTTAGCAGCTCTTAGAGATGCTAGGTTCAAAACTTTTGAGGATTCCATGTTAGGTACCATAGAGTCTAGTCTCTGTAAAGGTCCAGTATCATTTGACGATTATCTGAAATTTACTGTTTCTTTCAATGACAAAAATATTTTGAAATCATTGGTTTAGTAAATTAAAACGCATCATTACCATATGATTGAAAGATCCATCCCAGTAGCTGTAACATCTATATTTTCATATGCACTGTTCATGCATAGTAATTTTATTACATGTGGCATAGAGTTTTGAATTGCATATAAGTTGACATGTGCATTTTTATAAAGGGGTATAATTGTACGTTAAGTTTTGGAGTAAATTGTCTAAATGGGAAGTTGAGGATTATTGTGTAATAATCCTATTTTAGTAAGAGGGTGTGTAGAGATTTTGTGTTGATATTTTGTGTATATTATATTAAAGGATAATTATGATAATTATCTATATTGTTGTTATTATTATTATATTAAGATATTATGTGAGTAAGTGATAATTAAATGAGACTTTTGGTGGGAATTTGGCTTATTTTAATTGGTGGAAGTTAAGTTTGAAATGTGTTTGTGTGTGTGGGTATATATCTATATGGGTGGAGAGAAAAAAAAAAGAGGAAAAGAAGAAGAGAGATTTGTTGATAGCTTTGGGGATTTTAGATTAATTCTCTACTCATCTAAGATTCAATTTGGGAAGTGTTAGAAGGTTTAGAAGCATTTAGGAGCTTCAATTTGGTAAGTATGGCATTTAATTTGATTTATTGAATTAGGGTTGACGGTTGCACAATTCGGGTTCTGTATGCTCTGTTCAATAGTCATCTTGTTTTTATTATATCTGGAGTTTAAAAGCTCTGATTTGAGTTTGGTTTGATGTTTTGGAACCTTTAAGATGTCTACTACAACTCTTGTGTTTTAAGAAATCCCAAATATTGTGGTTTAGATTAAGTATTTTACCTTGACATTTTCATGCTCATAGGGCAACTCTGTTCTGCCCGATTTTAGTAAAAAATACATATTTAATTCTATGCATGTCCAATTTGAGAAATTCCAATTGGAATTTATTTCAGACTCATTTAAATATCTTCAGTAGCAATTTCATGATTTTTGGACATGTTTATAATATATTGGGGTACTTTGAACCTAGAGCTTGGAATGACACTTAGTTGCATTTAGTTGAGTTTAGGTGTTAGAGTCTTGTTTGCTAAGTGATATTGATGTGTGGACATGGTGTAGGTACTGATAAAGATAAGGTGGTGGAAATCAATAGGAAAGCTTCTATTTTGAGGGAGTTGAAGCCTTTGAGTAAGTAGATATTAATATAATGATATATATGTTAATGCTCTTGAATATGAAAAGAATGAATTGCTAGGAATGAAATGAATAAGACATGTGATATGCTATAAATAAATTTATGATTGAGTATGGTATGAAGTGAGATATGCCTAGTAGAAT
>CATIWO010816247.1:0-16061 GCA_949673435.1 Macaranga tanarius | reverse complement strand
GGGGGTCACGCCTTATTCCTTGGTATATGGTTGTGAAGCAGTGCTGCCAGTGGAAGTAGAAATTCAATCTCTGAGAGTTTTGCTGGAAACCAAGATCCCTGAGTACCAATGAGTGGAAAGTAGGTAGGCATAGTTGACGCTGCTAGATGAAAAGAGATTAAAAGCTCTGTATCATATGCAGTTGTACTAGAAGAGGATCGCCAGAGCTTACAATAAAATATCAAACCGGGGAAGATAAAAGAGGGTGAATTGGTTCTAAAGCATACAAAGCCACTGCTTACCGATTTGAGAGGAAAATTCAAGCCGAATTGTGAAGGTCCTTATATTGTAAAGAAGATATTTTCGAAAGGCGCGGCCATTTTATCTGATTTGGAAGGGAATGAGTTTAGAAATTCCATCAATTTGGATAAACTTAAGAAATACTTTCTGTAAAATTTTGCTAGGGAGGAAACCTTAATAAGAGGTTTTCTAGCTAAATAATAAAAAAAAATCTTGCTAGGTTGAAAACTTCGCAAAGAAGCGGTCTAGGTAAAAATTAAGGATAAACAAAAGAGAGAGAGAGAATAAAATAATTGGGTGAAAAACTTGTAAGGGCAAGCCATCCAATGACAGGAGAAATGTTAGGAGCAATCAGTATGTACAATTGTGCTTATTTTAAATAAAATGGCTTATTTTTATTTATGTCAAATGTTGCATTAAATGCTTATTACAGTGTACTTAACCAGAAAGAAAGAAATCATATAAGACAAGCTAAGTTTGATAAAGTTGCTGAAACTAAAAGAAGAAAATAAATTTAATCTAAGTTCTTTTCCTTTTGTTTTTCCTCATCTCTTGCATGCTAATCCTGAATAGAGCCCTTGTCTTTTGATGCATTATAAATTCGTTTTATTCTGTTTGTTGCAATTAGATCCAAGCCTTGTAATGGTCATCAGTAGTGATATCCCTATCCAGTGAGATGTTGCATCTGATGGTACGATGGGGCCATGTGGATGAGAGGTTCTGTATGAAGTTCTGAGTCAGAGGGCTAGGTTGAAAGCCATGGGTCGGTTCTACAATCAGCTGCTTTTCTCCATATTGGCGACAAAGGCGAGCAGGATAATAGAATGAGTAGAAGTTCAGACTGGCGAGTGGAACATAATGAGTATAAGTCCTGGTGGTAACATGTTTGATATTCCACCAGGGACACATTCACTGAACTTCGATATCTGAAAAATTAGCTAACCACTCATTCAGGTCAGCTGAAAGTTTCTGTAAGGCACGAGTCCGCACTTGTTTTGGTTTATACTTTTCAATATTCTGGGGAGGCGCCAGCAGTTTTAGCTTCTCTTGGAACCAAATCTGCAAAATATGAAGGGGTCAAAAAAAATGAAAATTATGATGTACCTCTAGTAGCAGAGGACTCCCAGCAAAGCGATGTGTTGTGGATAGATTATCCAGACTAGTCAGAGTTTCAGCAAGGATAACGGGTATGGGATTGAGCCCAGATTCCACTTGGTCAAGAATCTGCATAATCTTCAAATCACAGTCGCCTGAAAGGGAAACTAATAAAAATTGGGCGTATAAGCAGAAAGCAATCATTCGGGGCCAGTATACCTCATTGCTGCTAACAGCTATAGTAGCCTTCAAGAAGGAATAAAAGATGATTTCATTCCCTGAAACATGTGTTAAGGATAACGAAGGAGGAATGTTGAATAGTCGAGCCATCTGTTGCTTGGTAGCTTCATCATTAGGCTTGTTGACTGGTGGAACAACAATCTGTATAGATGAATCATCTGGGTAACCCATAATTACACCAAACTCTTCAGGCAGGGGGCAGATTTCAAAACTGTTAAAACGGAAGACATGATTTTATGGATTCTAAAATCGGGCAATGTCATGGAGGAATGGGTAATTGATTCTGCTCAGATGAAGGGATCTAAAGACAAACACATGGAATGGATTCAGTTTTTGCCAGCTTTCTCCATCTAAGCTTTGTAGGACAGGTCAGATCATTTTTAGATGATGTTTTGACATGGCTCCTATGCAATTTTAGTATTTTTGGAGGAGATAGTCAGCTGTGGCTTGAAATAATTGATAGAGGGGGGTATTTATAAGTCTTTTGGAAAGGATAGAATCAAAACATCTCGGAGTCAGAGTCATAGAGGTGCACGCAACACCGAATAGGCGCACACCTCTCTACCTAAGGTGCGCACGCCTCTTTGATTCAGAGACACAAAAGAATAAGTGTGTAGAGGCGCATGATTCATATGAAGAGGCGCATGCCTCATATGAAGAGGCACACGCCTCTAAGGAACAGAAATGCATGCCTCTTCTATATATTCTTTCATGAATTTGTACCTTTTTTATGGGAAATCGGCGTGATGTTGATTAAAGTTGCACCCATTATTGCACGTATGAACAAAATAAATGAATAAAATGCATCTTTTATGAATGTGTCCAATCCAAAAATATTCTGTACATAAAAGTGCAAGTCCTAACAAAAATATCCTAAAAGCCTAACATCTAACTAGATCCCTCGTCTACTCCTCCTCGGACTCTGTCTCCTTATCGCCCTCCTCCTCTCGAGCAGCCTCGCCCTCGGCATCCTCCTCATCATCAGCTGAATTCTCCTCAGCATCCTCAACAGCAGGTGATGGAGGGTGACCTGCAGTGGGGGCTGTCCTATCATTAGCCTCCATGACATCATCATCTTCGTCTCCGCTCATAACCTGGAGGTCTGCTAACTGCCGCTTTAATGAGAGGATCTTCGAATTGAGTCTTGCACAGTGCGCCTGCCTAGACATGAAAGAAAAAGGTAAGTAAATATCATAAAAAGCATGCATACATATAGGATAGATTTATTGATTGCTTACCCTCCACTCCTCGGAGACCTGGAATGTAAAGTCTCGCTGGGCCTCTAGTAGATGAAAAATGTTAAATTGAATTTCTAGGATAGTCTACAGGGAACATTAGGAACTAAATTGAATTTTAGTACTGCTTTTCATCCGTAAACAGATGGGTAATCGGAGAGGATGATTCAGACCTTGGAAGATATGATGAGAGCTTATACCATGGAGTTTAAGGGCAATTGGGATGATCACTTGTCATTGTTAGAATTCGCCTACAATAACAGTTTTCACTTTAGCATTGGAATGGCACCTTACGAAGCTTTGTATGAAAAAAATGTAGAAGTCCGATTTGTTGGAATATTAAAGGCTTTAGATAAATTGAAGGACCGGATTTGGTACAAGAAACTGTAGAGAAAGTTCAAGTGGTTAAGAAATGCTTAAAAATAGACCAAGATCGCCAGAAAAGTTATACGGATCAACATCGTGGGAAAATGGAGTATAATATTGAAGAGAAGGTTTTATTGAAAGTGTTGCCATGGAAGAGAATTTTGAGATTTGAAAAACATGAAAAACTGAGTCCAAAATACGTTGGGCCTTATGAAATCATTGAGAGAATTGGACTACTAGCTTACAGATTAGCTCTTCTAAGAAAATTATCTTCCATTTATGACGTGTTTTATGTGTCGATGCTAAGGAGATACCGATCAGACCCGAGTCACATTATACAAGAGCCAAAAATTGAAATCTCTGAGAAACTAACCTATGTGGAGGAACCAATAGAGATTTTAGATCAAAAGGTGAAGTAGTTAAGAAATAAGAAGATTCCGATAGTGAAGGTGAAATGGAGCCACCATTCATCTAAAAAGGTTACATAGGAGGTGGTAGAACAAATGAAGCAGAAATACCCATATTTATTTTCAAAAGATGGTGAGTAGTTAATTTTGAGGATGAAATTTCTTTAAGGAGGGGAGAAATGTAACACCGCCTTTTTAAATACGTAATCCTATTATATAGATTGCATTTTATATATAGTAGACTAGTAGATTTAATTTAAGTTTAAAATTATGCATCAGTGTAGAGAAGAACTAAATTGAAAGAAAAGTTAGGATGAAATTGTCACAATAGAAAGTTTCGGGCTATTATGAATTAATTCCATTTCATTAAAGGGCTAAGGAGATATTTTAGTAATATTTAGTTATATTATTAAGAGTATTATTTATTGTTGATAATTAGTGATAAATATGCATGTATTAGTTAGTTGGGCATTTAATTAAAGGAGAGGGAAAATGGTGGAGTTTGATTGGTTAGTGTATGTGGGTGTATATGTGTGTTTGTAGTGTAGAGATTTATAAAGAATTTAGAGAAGAGAAGAGAGTAAGTTCTTGAGTGATTTTTGTGAGAGTTTGTGATCTTGCTCTAGCTAGCAATCAATAGATTTGGGAAGCATTAGAAGGTTTTATATCCATTGGAGTCTTAATTGGTAAGTTTTACTTGTGTTTTTGTTGATTGTAATTAAGTTTTCCTGGTTGCATATTTCGGGTCCTATTCCTCTATTTTTTTAGTCCTTTTGTTTTTACCATAACTTGGGCTATAGAACTCTGATTTGAGCATGGTTGGATTTCCTGGAAACTTCAGAGAGTCCTCTATAATTTTAGTGTTTTGAGCTTGAACTGAATTTATTGTTAAGAGGGTTTAATAAGGCCGGACATTTTACTGCTCACATTGAGTGCCATATTTTGCCCGAATAAATTCTAAAATCCATAATTAATTTTATACTTATCTGAATTGAGTGATTCCAATTAGAATTGGTATTACACTCATAACCCTAGCTTCAGTAGAAATTTAGTAGTCATTAGACTTATGTGTGCATCTTTAGGTCATATTAAACTATGAGCATTTAGTTTCACTTTGTGAGTTTAGGGTGAATTGCAATGTTTGCTTGTTGAATTTGATATATGATTATGTGTAGGAGTTGGAAGAGATAGAGGAGACTCTACTTAATAGGGGGAGCTTTTATTTGATAAGGAGTTGAAAGCCTCTACTGATTGTGAGATCTGAGACTGAGCTGGGCAGAGAGTCTCAGAAGTGGCCTATTTGTGTGAGAAATATGAACGTTTGAGATCTGAGACTGAGTTGGACAGAGAGTCTCAGAAATGGCCACTTATATTAAGAAAAAATATAAATTATATGAGGAATAAAGTAAAAGTAAGCTGTGTGTGTGAAACGTATGACGATGATTCCAGTCGGATAACTAACATGTATGGTTCCGTTAGTTTATATATATATTTATTGAATATGAGGTGTGATTATAAGAATTATGATTGTGGATTGCTTGGAATGGTGTGATTGGTGTATATGTGATAACTAACATATATGGTTGCATTATGTTTATATATATATTTATTGAATGTGAGGTGTGATTATGAGAATTATGATTGTGGATTGCTTGGAATGGTGTGATTGGTGTATATGTGCACCAACAATTGAGATTTTATGTTTAGATATCTTTTTAAGGTGTTTTGGATGTTGCACAAGTTGTTAGATACGACCATGTGGGATTAAAACACGGCCGTGCATAAGCATGTTATCAAATTCAGGACCTTAGACGTGGCCGTGTGCATCCAGTAAGAAAAATAATAGATTCAGACATGGGTGTATGCCTTTTTGGCATGGCCGTGCGGATTCAGAGAGAAAAATGGCCAATTCAAGCATGACCATGTGCCATTTTGGCATGGCCGTGCGTGTCCAAAAGGAAAATGAAAGCCTCAAGCACGACCGTGCATAATTTCTGCATGGCCGTGTGAGTTTAGTGTACCATTTTGGCATGGCCGTGCGAGTTTAGTGTACCATTTTGGCATGGCCGTGCGAGTTCAGTGTACCATTTTGGCATGGCCGTGCGCAGCCTTTTATGCTGAGTCCTTGTAGTTTGATGTATAGCAAGTTATTTATATATTTTTCTTAATTAGTTCTTAAGAAGTATTATATGTTTGATTATATTAATAATTGCTTATTGAGTTGCAAGCTTATTCCTTTGCAATTTATGTTTTTCAGGGTTCAGATAGATAGACTAGCTTGAGGTGCGTGTTTAATAAAAAGCTTGGAGTATGTTTTCGTCGTGAGCTTGGGTAGGTCAAAAGCAAGCTTGACATCGATATCTTCATCCTCGTGAGTATTTACCATTTGGGCATTAGAGATGTTTTGTTATGAGTTCATATTACTCTAGCATACATATGTAATGTTATGTACAATAGTTATTATGTATATTGTACAAATTTACAGATATATAACATATGATTTTGAGAAAAATTTTCTTATGCCATGTGTTGTTTAATTATTGGGGACACGTGTATGTGGTACTTTGAGGGTGCTACATTAACGTTAGAATTTGGATATGTTAAGAATTGAAGTTTATGGTTATCTTACGATGTTTATATGTAATGGTGGAGTTTATTTATTTGTTTAAGAGAAAAGTTACAAAAACACCCAAAACATTGTGGCCTAATCTTATATTTGCCATTAACATTTTTTGAGGTACAAACATACGCTTATCATTTTAAAAACTATATATTTAAACCCCTCTTATAAACGGTGTTAATTCTTACCGTTAATAGGGTCTACCATTTCTGACAGGTATAATAAAAATATTAGATAAAGTTATATTTTTGCTCTTAACGTTTATAAAAGGAATATATATACCCCTAAAAAAAATTTAAAAATATTTTAACACAAAATTTTTTCAAAAAATATTTAAACTAATTTAATAAAATATTAAATAATTTTTTATTTTTTATACTCATCAAATCTACTAATGCTAATATAATATCAAAATAATTTACATCTAATTTTTTATGGATTTTTTTTTAAAAAAATTCGTCCTATTTAAAAAAATTTAAACAAAAAGTTCATTTCATTATGTATAAATTTATCCTTTTTCTATTCACTCAAAACAAAAATTAATAAATATTTATTTAAATATAATAAATTAGGATGAGATGGATAAATAAATAAATAAATATTTATTTATTATTCTTTTGGGAGTGAATAAAAAAAGTAAAATTTTATACAAGATGAGATGAGTTTCTTTTATTTAAATATTTTTTTTTTTTTGAAATAGGATGGAATGAATTTATATAATATTTTTTTAAAAAAATATCCCATAAAAAATAAATGTAAAATCCTTTTAATATTATATTACTAAATCCTACAAATATAAAAAAAATAAATGGTTATTGAAAATTTTTATCAGATAAAATTTTAAATTTTTTTGAAAATTTTTTGTGTTAAAATATTTATTTAAATTTTTTTGAAAAATTTGTGTTAAAATATTTTAAATTTTTTTAGGGGTATATTTGTTCTTTGTTATAAACGTTAGGGGCAAAAATGTACCTTTGTCTAATATTTTTATTATACTTGTCAGAAATAGTGGACCTCACTAATGGTGAGAATTAACACCTGGTTTAAATATATAATTTTTAAAATGATAAAGGGTATATTTGTATCTCAAAAAATATTAGTGGCCAATGTGAGATTAGAACAACTTTGTTTAATCTAGAAGAGTTAAATTAATAAATGGTAAACGGGCAAGACAGAAGTGATACTCAACCACATCAGTGCTCAAGTTAGTCAAGTCCAAAGTGTGATCTTCTAACAAGGGCATTAGTGAGATTGGGTGTTACATTTATTAAGTAGACATCACACATAGTGCAATCTACCCAGAACTAAATAGGTAAGGAAGCCAGAAATTTTAATGATCAAGCTACATTTAGTATATGTTGATGTTTGCTTTCTACTATAGCATTCTGTTGGGGAGTATGGGTGCAAGAAGTTTGATGCAAGGTGCCAATAGATTAATAGAACTTAGGCATGCTAAATTCTAGGCCATTATCAGATCATAAGATCTTAATGGTTTTGTTAAATTGAGTATGAATAATGGTAAAGAAAGACTTAATAATAGCTCGAGCTTCTTACTTTTATTTCAAAGGATAAACATAGGTATATCTATCTAATCATCAACTAATATAAGGAAAAACTTATCACCATATAAAGATTTTGAGTGAATAAGGCCCCAAATATTTGTACGTACTAGGTCAAAACATGATTCAGTAAAGCTGGTACTTAATGAAAAATGTATTTTCTTTTGTCTTGTAAAATGGCAAATATCATATGCTGCATTTTTATTTGAACAAACAATGCTAGAACCTAATTGTTGCAAGATTTTCAATCGATTATTTGACAAACAACCTAATCTAAAATGCCAAATATCAATTTCAACAGTAGGAGAAGAAAAAGAATTACAAATGGTTTTTGAGTTACAAATAGTTTGTGAACCATGTTCTTGAACCAGATGATATAGAACACTCTACTTTTTAGCTAATCTAATCATCCTCCAAGCTTTGATTTTCTAGATAAAAAGAAATTAGTTATAAAGAAGTAAGCAATAATGAAGAGCATCTGTAAGTTTACTCGCAGAAATCAGATTAAAACTAAATATGAACAACAAAATATCATTCAGAATAAGGCTTTCCGAAAATTTAACTGTCCTCATAAGGAAACCTGTATCATGAAACCATTAGGTAAATGAACTGTGACATTATTAACATCCTTGTATGATGAGAATAAAGCAAGAGAATTCGATATATGATCTATTGCTCCACTATCAATAATCTATATGAGTTGAATTATAATATCTGAAATATGAATTATTATTAGGCATGTATGTGTCATATGAGATAAAAGTTGTATTCATAAAGGACTTTCTAGAAGTACTAGTAGAATTTGTATTTTGAATCAAGGATAACAATTTGCTGCACTGCTCTTTTATAAATGGAAACATATTATTACTTCTAGATCCCTCTGTAATCAAAAAGTTATCCCCACTTTTAACTATATTTGAAGCACTTTCATGCTCGTGATCTGTACTAAAACAGGTCTCAGATATATTATAAATTCCTTCTAGCTGATTCATATGAATGGATCCACTTTGCCTTAATCTGGAATATATCCAGGTGGATACCCATGCTTTTTATAACATTTGTCAATAGTATGTCCAGGAAAACCACAGAAAGAGCACACTGGTTTCTTTGCATTAGAGTAATTGAATCTTTTCCATATAGTGGAAGGCATGTTTGTATTTCCTTTCGAAAGAAAAGCATTAGCAGCACAATAAGAATCATCAGTACCAATTCTTGCTGCAAAAACACTTGACTCAGCATTAGTATAAACTCCAACTCCTCTAATCTGCCTTTGATGTTCTAGGACTAAAGAAAAGACTGTTAATTGTAGGCAAAGACTCCATTATCATAATCTATGATCTGATTGTGGCAAAGTTTTCATTAAGCCCTTTTAAGAATCTTATGATATAGTCATTTGCTTGATAATTTCTCACAATTTGTAAAGCTCTACAACTACACTTTGAATTACAAAGAGCATGCAAGAATGGGCCTCAAATTCACAAATTCATTCCATAGAATTTTTAATTGCATGAAATAGTCAGTCACACTTAATGAATTCTGATAAAATGATTTCAGATTGCAAATCGATAATGCAATAATCATCACCTTGAGAGAATCTTTCTTTCAAATCATTCCAGATATCTAGGGCATTATCCATTCATATTATATTATTGTATATAGCTCATACCGAAAAGAGGGACACATACTGGAGCGTAGTGGAGCGAATCGATACCATGGGTATATATATATTATATTTGTAATCCTAAGAGATTTATTCTCTGAATTTTAATAAGAAATTAGCCTGTACTACTAGATTCTTTTAATTAAATTAGCTAACAGTAACAGGATAGTAAAGAGAATGGGAAGAAGATGAAGAGGAGAGAAAAAGAGGAATAAGAAAGAGAGAGAGAAGAACATGAGGAGAAAAAGAAATGAAAAAGGGAATATTCTGCCTTTCCCAAATTGTATTCGATACTTTTTAATATATCAGTGTTGATAACGACATTCTGTTAAGCTTTGTACAGCTCAACATCCTAGTTCTAGCTTTACATCATAGCTCCCTATTAAATAAACAATATCAAATATAGTCCTTAAGCCTAGATAACTTCCGAATCCTTTTGTTGCTTCTTCTAACGTAGTGGGCTGTTGGTATATTTAGATCTTCCCCTATGGCAGTCTCATTATGAATCAGGTCTGCAACAGTACCTCCCCCTTCCAAAGTGACCTTGTCCTCAAGGTCAAAGTCTAGAAAATCAAGCTGAAAGTCACAAAGACATTCCCATATAGCCTCTGTTGGTGATTGAGACTTCCATTGAACTAAAAGTTGGGGAGTAAATTTGTCTCCTTGGAGGACCTTTCGAAATCCCAAGATTGTTTCAAGAGTTAAAAGTGGACGGGACCCAACAAACTCAGAAGGGAAGGGAAGCTGTTGAAGGATCAGATCACCATTACATTTCTTCAGCAAGGACATATGAAACATATTATGAATTTGAGAGGTTGCAGGCGATTCCAATCAATAAGCAACAGAGCCAATACTTACAAGAATATAAAAAGGACCATAATACTGTTTTGCCAATTTATAGGATTTGTGGTGAGCCAGACTAGTTTGTCGATAGGGATGGAGTTTGATAAAGACCTAGTCCTCCATTAGAAATTCTTTATCAATACAGTGAGCATTGGCTTACTGCTGCATACGGAGTTGGGCTCATTTTAAATTGCTTTGGAGTTGTGAAAGCAATTCTGATCGCGCTGACAGTATTTCATCAAGTAAGGCAACGTTAGAAGTGCCTTGAATATAATCAGTCAGAGAGGGTGGTGCTCTGCTATACACAGCTTCAAAGGGACTCATCTGAATGGAAGAATGCCTGGCAGTGTTGTAACTAAATTCTACCCAAGGAAGAAATTTAACCCACTGATGAGGGTGGTCAGATACAAAACAACATAGGTAGTCTTCTAAACAACGATTCACCACCTCCATTTGGCCATCGGATTGGGGGTGATATGAGCTACTTATAGACAGTGTAGTCCCCTGAAGTTTGAAAAGTTCTTGCCAAAAGGTGCTCATAAAGAGGGGATCTCGATTAGATACTATATTAGAGGGAAACCCATGAAGTCGACAAACCTCTCGAATAAAAATATCAACTAAGGTAACAGCAGTAAAGTGAGGTCCCAAAGCAATGAAGTGGGCATACTTAGTGAGTCGATCGACAACCACTAGAATTACGGACTTACCTTGAGAATGAGGCTAATGTGTGATAAAATCCCTAGAATTGCAATCCCAGACCTTACTCGATATGAAGAGAGGTTGAAGCAATCCTTATAGAGCAGTGTTCATTGGTTTAACTTACTGGCAAGTGGAGCACTTTGCCATATAGTCATGAATCTCTTGGCGCATATTGGGCCAGTAAAAGGAAGCTGCAATGCACGTTGTAGTTCGTTATTTACCAACATGACCACCCAAGGGAGAATTATGGAATTCCTAAAGAATGAACTCCTGTAAAGCTGAATCGGACAGAATGAGAATGCGATGCTTATAAAAAATTAAGCCATCTCGAACTTTGTAATCAGGAAAATCTACAGGAGACTCCAATATATTTTGAGTAATGAAGTAGAAGGCTCATGTATAGAAATAAATTTCCTTAAAGCAGCTAGAAGTGCACTGATGGGGCATGTAATTGCCTGTAGAACATGCCAAGACCCCTCTGACAGACAGGATAATGCATCGGCAGGTCCATTCTCAGAGCCTGGCTTATACACAATTAAAAAGTCAAATCCCACTAACTTTTCCAGCCATTGTTATTGTTTAGGAGTATGAAACATTTAGCTTATAAGAGCTCTCAAGGGCTGATGGTTAGTTTTAACAATGAATTTATTCCCAATAAGGTATTGTCGCCACTTTTTTATTACTGTTGTTATGGCATGCATTTCCCTGATGTAAGTTGATGATGCCTGCAATTTTGGACAGAGCTACTGACTGAAGAATGCAATGGGTGTTTATTTTGAGCTAAAATAGCTCCAATTCCAAATCCGAAGGCGTCGGTCTGAACAGTGAAAGGTTTGGAGAAGTCTAGTAAAGCCAAAACTGGTGTGTTTATAAGAGCAGTCTTCAAGGCCTCGAAGGCAGTGGTGGTTTGTGAAGACCACATGAAGGCATCCTTGCATAACAATTGAGTTAAGGGTGCAACAATATAGGCATAGCAGTGGACAAAGTGTCGGTTGTACCCAGCAAGTGCTAAAAATTCTCTCAGCTGTTTGACATTAACTGTAATGGGCCAATTCATAATGGCGGACACCTTACGGGGGTCAACTGTAACCCCGGAGTCTGATACAATATGGCTAAGATATGCCACTGAAGTCTGCCTAAAGTCACACTTAGACATTTTAACATAGAACGTGTTGGCTTTCAAGACACTCAGCACTTGACTTAGATGTTGCAGATAAGCATCCCAAGATGGGCTATAAATCAGTATGTCATCAAAGAAAATAAAAATAAACTTATGTAGGAATGGCCAAAAGATATTATTCATTTCTGCCTGGAACGTAGAAGGAGCATTTGATAAGCCAAAAGGTATTACCAGAAATTCGTAATGTCCTTCATACGTTTAAAATGCCATTTTCTCAACATCCACAGGGTGAACCCGCACTTGGTGATAGCCTGCTCGTAGATCCAATTTTGTAAAAACTATAGCACCATGTAATTCATCAACAGTGGGAATTGGGAACCTATCTTTAATAGTAACAACATTGAGTGCTCGATAATCGACGCAAAAATGCCAACTGCCGTCTTTCTTTTTGACTAATAAAATAGGTGAAGAAAATAGGCTTGTGCTGGGGTGAATAATCCCTTTGTCTAACATTTCTCTGACTAATTTCTCTATCTCTCCCTTATGGAAATGAGGATATTTATATGGTTTAACATTAACAGGTGCAGTCCTCAGAATAAGTGTAATGCGATGGTCAGATCCTCTAGAGGGAGGTAAGCCATGTGGAATATCAAAGACAGCTACATAAGCCTCAAGAACCGATCTGAAAGATGGGTTTATGTGTGAAGGAATTTTAGTAAGAGATTAAGGCTGTGGAGTCCCTTGCACAGAGTGGATAGTTAGCTGAAAATAAGATGCTATGGATTCAATCACTTTACTATGCTTGAATTGGGCCATCGACATGTGGGAAAGGGCTCCTTGTTTGATACCATAGAGAGTGACTTGAGACCCCTGATAATTGAAACTCATCCACAAGGCTTTATAATCAAACAAAACAGGCCCAATAGCAGCTAGCCATTGCACCCCAAGAACTAAATCTACTCCATATAACGAAAGTAAATAAAAATCAACAGAGAAGTTAGCACTACCCATTGTCAATTCTATTTGAGAGCAGAGGCCAGCACAAGATAAAATGTCTCCATTGCCTACTGTGACATTTAGATATTAAGATTGTTGAATGGGTAATCCCAAGAATTGCATAATCTGGGTCTGGATGAAATTATGCGTGGAGCCACCATCCACTAAAATGATCACGAGCTTGCCGTTAATGTCTCATTGTAACTGTAAAGTGGAGGGATCAAAGTGGCCTTCAAGGGCATTGAGAGAAATTGATGGAGAAGGTATACATTCAGTGCTTGAAGGAGAAGAAGTAGGATCTGAAGGTGGTTCTAGTATTAGAACAGAGGGTGGGTCAACCACGACATACTCCTCTAAGTCTTTTGTAATAAGACGGTGAAATTACACCTTCCTACAATGATGCCCAGGCACAAATCGCTCATCACAATTAAAGCATAGCCCCTTTGAGCGTCTGGCTTCCATTTCTGTTGGGGTTAATCGTTTGAGTAGGATTTTTACTGAGTTGTTAGAGAATGGTAATTTAGCAGCAGGCATTGCAGGATGTGGAGCAGAGGAGGGGAGGAGAGGGAAAAGTTTTGGAGGTAATATTGGAGGGTAATTATAAGCTAACTTTTCTTTAACTAGCTTAGCCATCCCAATTGCCTCTAACAAGGAGGTGGGTTTCAACAAATACAGCTCTCTTTTAATGTCCTCTCGAAGTTATGAGATAAAATAATTCAAAAGATTATGATTACTCAGCCCAGGAGTACTAGTAGATAGAGATTCAAACTCCTGCATATATGTAGCGATAGATGAAGTTTGACAAAGTTTATATAAGGTAGCTTCATGATTTGTAAAGGAGGATGGCCCAAATCGGAGCTCAAGATCCTTGGCGAACAATTCCCAGGTAGAGAGCTGGCGAGTGGAATGCATCCACTGATACCATTGAAGAGCTGATCCAGCCATATAGAAGGTAGCAATGGTCAGATTTTGGTCAGAGGAAGTATCGTGATAGTGGAAGAAATGTTCAATCTGGAACAACCATCCAATCATATTTTCCCCTGAGAAAAAAGGAATTTCAAGCTTAGGTAAGCGGGGTTGATGGAATTGGGAAAAATCGGTAAGAGAAGTGTTTGGATTGGTTGTGGTAAATGGGTGTTGCTAGAGATTGATGGAGGTTGGGGTGGATGAAGAGGTATAGTGGGTTGGTGGAGCTAGAGTGGGCAACAATAGTGGTTGGACAGGGTTGATGGGTTATTTCTCAAGACGATTGAGAGAGATGAATATGGAATCTAGGAATTTTTAAATGGTATTGGTGGCTGACCCTTGTTTGGAAATATAGTCTGAATGTTGCTTGACAGTAGAGGCGACCTTTTTTAATTCGTTAGAGAGACCAATGATGGATTCCTTAAGAGCTTTATATCTGGTAGTAACCCCTTCGGCCATCTCTCAACGAAAGCACCAAATGTTACTGCTAGATTCTTTTAATTAAATTAGCTAACAGTAACAGGATAGTAAAGAGAATGGGAAGATAAGAAAGAGAGAGAGAAGAACAGGAGAAGAACAAGAAATGAAAAAGGGAATAATCTACCTTCCCCAAATTGTATTCGATACTTTTTAATATATCAATGTTGATAACAGAATTCTGTTAAGCTTTGTACAGCTCAACATCCTAGTTCTAACTTTACGTCATAGCTCCCTATTAAATCAACAATATCAAACATAATCCTTGAGCCTAGATGACTTTTGGATCCTTCTGTTGCTTCTTTTGATGTAGTGGGCTGCTGGTTGTGGATACATAGTTTAGCTGACCCGTTAAAAAAAGTCCAATGATGAAAAATGACAGGTAAACCCAATTTTCCAAGGAACCCGATTCAGTACCATTTGTGAGGAATCCAAAATTATAACCCGAACTCGCTAGGAGAGATTGGTGGAGAGATTAGTGGATAGAGTGGTGGAGAGATTAGTAGATAGATTGGTGGAGAGATTAGTGGAGAGATTGGTGGAGAGATTGATGGAGAAATTGGTGGAGAAATTGATGGAGAGATTGGTAGAGAGATTGGGGGGAGAGATTGAAGGGGAGAATTTGGGTTATATAAGGGAGGTTGAGAGAGGTTTTAAGAGGAGCTTTTTTTAAGGGGGAAGAGCTTAGAAAAAAGAAAAAAAAAAGCTTAGGAAAAGAAAAGAGGCTTAGAAAAAAAAGAAAAAAGAGAGAAAAATAAATAAATAAACAATAAATAAAAAAAGAAATTCTAGAAGATAAAAGGGTTAAAATCCATATTTCCGAAGCTAGAGGTACTCGAAATCAGACTCCGAGGGTAAATCCATTTTTACAGTAACTTCTAAATCTTCATATTTTCTCTTTATTTATTTATAATTTATTTATAATTTTTATTGTCATTTATATATTTTGTGTGCTTTTATTTAGTTGTTTAATTATTGTTATTTTTATTATTTATTTATATTTATATTTTTTTATTATTATTTTTAAAACAAAACGTGCATAGTATTGTTGCCATTAAGACTGGTTTGGTTTGGTTCAGTCAAAGAACCACCAAAATCGAACCGAACCAGAGGAAAAACTAAATCTGATCGAACCAACTCGGTTCGGTTCGATTAATTAGTTTTCGATTTTTTGCTCCCCCACTTCTTTTGTTTACTTTTTTTTTATTTACTTATTTTATTTTCTACTTTATTTGTTTATTTATTTTCTATTCGATAATTATTTTATTTTTGGCTTGTTTATTTTGTGTAATATTTATTAAGTTTTTTTTGGTGATTTTATTTATTAGGTATGCATGATTTAAATATTAATTAAATAGTTATTTGTTAATTTAATTAGATTATTGGATATTGTGAAATATTTTTAATTAATTTTTAGATTTAATTTTATTGTAATTAATTAAAGTAGAGTTTGATTATTGATTATTTTTATTTTTGTACTAACTATTTTAATATATTTT
>CATIWO010815960.1:0-11526 GCA_949673435.1 Macaranga tanarius | reverse complement strand
TTTTATGTCTGAATTTCTGATTAGTATGAGAGAAAGGTTAGTTAGTGATGCATTATAGAGTACTTAGTTAATACTGATGGTTATTGAATCCCTGTTTTATTTCATGTAACGAATATGTATAGAAAAAGGGGGTTTTATGAAATATTCAAGTAATGGACGTGGTCATTTTGAAATTTAGATTTAACTGGATACGAACTAAATATTTGAAGTTCATTGATTCTTATTGTTGAAACAATTGGAATTTATTTTTAAAGATTTCTTATGATAACGTTTCAAAATAATATTTTATCCGCTCACTGGGTAATTTCCTTTTGAAATTACTTACACTCGCTTTGTTTTAAAATTTTCAGTATAGGTGTTGGATATCTGCTTAGTCAGCAGCGAGAGATGAAAGTGCTGCGGACCACGACAATAAAGAAGACTGATAAGATGAAGATCTTATTAGAGATATTTGAAGAATGAGAATATATAGTATTGTAATATTATCCATAAGAGATTCGTTATTACCATTAAGCTTATAATCATGTTATTAATGGAGTAATTAGTAGTGAGGGTGTTACAGATTTAGCCTCCTTTGTGCTTCTATGGTAGGCTTGGCATCATCCTCTAAAAGGATTCTATGCATGCAAATAGTTGGGCTTATAAATCATTAATTGAATATCCTATCACACCCTTATGTCTATTCAACACATCACATAAGGAATTTACCTTATTATTAGGCAATGAAGAATTTATAATAAAAGGGAAATGAGATTTAAAATTAAGAAATGCGTACCTTAGAGTGGAGGGTAAAGGCTTTAGCTCTAAATTAGGTTCATCACTTAGTGCAGAAGGTTTAAGATCATCCTCCTTCCTTAGTGGCTCATACCTTTGATGCTTATAAGGAAAGGCATATGGAGTTGATTCTAATATTCTTACACATGCCACAACCTCCATATTGGAACGTTTCTCATTAGCCCCTTGTGATAAACAAATTGCCAAAGGTTCATAGCCCACACACTCATGTACTACATCATTCACACATTCATCAATAATATCAAGTGAATCAATTCTTTCACAAACTTTAATAGGTGATGCTTCCTTAATTATCTTGAAAACATTAAAAATAATGGACTCATCATTCACTTTCATTTTGATTTTGCCATTTTTCATATCAATGACCACTCCCGCGATCACCAAAAATGGCCTCCCTAACAGTATAGGAATTTTGGGGTCCTCCTCCATATCCATCATAATAAAATCAGCTGGGATAATAAACTTACCCACCTTAGTGGGTACATTCTCAAGAACTCCAAATGGATACTTGATAGATTTATCCACCATAGAAAGGCACATGGTAGTAGGTTTCAATTCACCAACATCTATCTTTTTGTATATGGAATAAGGCATTAGACTCACATTTGCACCTATATCACATAAAGCTTTATTAAATGCAATATCACCAATTCTATAAGGAATAGTAAAGCAACTTGGATCTTTTAGTTTTAGTGGAGTCTTTATGAACATCGCCTTGGATTCTTCAATAAGTGAGACAAGCCCATATTCTTCAACCTTACCCTTGTAATTTACAATATCCTTCAAAAATTTACTCCAAACTGGCATATCTCTAATAACATCCATAAAAGGTAGTGATGTCCTTCAAATGGTCAAAAAACTTACTAAATTGCTTATCAAGATTGCGCCTTATGAACCTTTATGGGAAAGGTAAAGTTCTAAAGTCAATCTTAGGCCCATTATTCTTACTTGATTCTTCTTGACTATTATTCTCTTCCTTACCACACTTCTCATCCTTATTATTCTTCACAATATCATCCACTTTTGTCTCACCTATACCCTCATCATCATCCTTATTCACAACCTTTTTCTCGCTTAATGAAGCACCTCTAACTTCCTTACCTGTAACACCCGCCCTTTAGCACGTGTGTATGTGATGTATGTATTGCGTATAACATATGTGATAGAGGACCTAGTATAAGTTAAACTTGAGCATATGGTTGTAGAGAGGGACCAAAATGAAATTAAAGTTTGGAGTTAGTTGTAACAATATAAAGTTATGGGGCTATTGTGTATTGGGCCTATTTTATTAAAGGGCTAAGTAGATATTTATGATGATATTTGAGTGTATTTATATATATTTATATATATTTATTATTGTTGTTGTTGTTATTATATTAGTATTAGTATTATTATTATTATTATTATTATTATAATATTTAATTAAGAGATATATATGTAATATATTAATATAATATATGGTGATGATTATTTATTAAAGTAAAGAAGAATTTGGGGGCAAAAATGAAGGAGTATGATTGGTGGTTAGTATTTGTATGATTATTTAATTGTTGTGTGTGTGTGTGGTAGTGAAGAGTGAGTGCAAAGAAAGGAAGAAGAAGAAGGAGTTCTTGAGTGAATTTTTGAGAGATTTTTGGAGAGCTTATGATCTTGTTTGAGCTAGCAATTAGGAGGTTAGAAGGTCTTTAATATCCATTAAAGCTAACTTGGTAAGTTTACTTGTGTAATTGATTGATTTAGTTGAGTTTTTAGTAGTTGCAAATTCGGACCCAAATTACTCTATTTTTCAGTTATCTTGTTCTTGCCATAGCTTGAGTTTTACAACTCTAATTTGAGTAAGGTTGGATATTCTGGAAACTTCAGAGAGTCCTCTACATTTCTTATGTTTTGAGATTGGCTTAATTTTGCTGGTAGGCTTATCATATTAGGCCGGACATTTCAGAGCTCATAGTGATACTCTGTTTTATTCTGTTTTGGCCAAATGGATTCTAAAATCCATAATTAATTTGACACACAACCAAATTGAGTAATTCTAATTAAAATTTACTGTAAACATATAACCTGAGCCTTGGTAGCAATTTGGGGTCATTGGACTTGTGTGTGTGTGTCTAGGTTATATTGAATTTTAAGCATTTAGTTGCTCTTTTGTGGAATTAGAATGATTTATAACGTGTGATTGTTAAATTGGTATGAAATTATGTGTAGGAGTTGGAAGAGGAAGTGGAAACCCTACTCAATAGGGGGAACTTTGCTTGTGAAGGAGTTGAAGCCTTTTTATAAGTAATTATTGATATAATTCTTACATGTAACTATTTTTCAAGTAACTATAGTTATTAACTATATTGATTATGTGTATCATTTATATGGCAAGATTGATGGATATATGAATGTTGTGTTATGAGTAAGGTAGATGAATATATGACTATTTTGATGTGAGACCATGGAATGGTTAATTGAGTATGTATGGTGAATGTTGGCATTTGCAATGTACAAGCCACTTAGTGTGGAATAATGTATATATAAATATATATATATATATATGTATGATTGTGACAATGGTGATTTTGATTCAATATGATGATTGGAAATGATGAATAACAAAATGGATGATGAATTGTAAAGAGTATATATATATATATACATGTGCATTTTGATTGATGTGAATGGTGAGGAATATGTGTGATAGTGGAAACTGAGCTGGGTATAGAGCCTCCACTGATTATAATAACTGAGACTGAGCTAGGCAGAGAGTCTCAGTAATGGCCATTTGATTGATAATGAATTGTGAGGAATATAGCCAATGAGGCTAAATGTGAGGAAATTATGTGAGGAAAGATATATCTGGATACTAACTTGCATAACATGCATTATCGCATTATATTTGCATATGTGTTGAATGTGGATGAATGTGAGTTGTGATTAGGAGGGTTGTTTGAAATGATGAGATTTGGTGTATATAAGGCACCAATAATGTTGTTTGAATGTTTGGAAATCTTATTATGATATTATGGATGTTTTGTTATGGATTAGTATGCTTAGAATGTATTATTGTGGGAAGTATTGTCATGTTTTGAGGAAGATTCATGTGCTTTGTCATCA
This sequence comes from Macaranga tanarius, assembly GCA_949673435.1. Classification (NCBI taxonomy): domain Eukaryota; kingdom Viridiplantae; phylum Streptophyta; class Magnoliopsida; order Malpighiales; family Euphorbiaceae; genus Macaranga; species Macaranga tanarius. The sequence continues at coordinate 7,632 of CATIWO010815960.1, read as the reverse complement.
CTAGTCATTTCAAGGGAATTTTTGTCAATCCATATAAATGAATTAAGTCTAGGTTCTTCATGAAAGTTGTAGAGCTTCTTGAATCCGAGTTCTGTAGAGGAAGTTATAGTCAAAAGAGTGCGACGTGGTCAGTCAGGTAGTGTCTCAGGGATGCCCATGTGTGTCCAGGGGAAAAATCACCCAATCATGCACACCCATGCGCATGCCCATGCATGCCAGAGGTGAAAAATCAAGCCTCAGGCACGACCATGCGCAGCTTAATGTAACGTTATGGTATTTTAACCATAACTTGGACTACAGACCTCCAAATGAGGCGTAGTTTGATGTTACGGAAACTTTAAAGAGTCTCTACAAGTTCCATGTTTTAAGGATGGGTAGAATCTATTTTTAAGATTCTCTAATTGAGCTTGATATTTTAGTGCTCACTTATACCTTTGTCATTTGGACTTCCGTGCGTAGTCTAAATGTTAAATTCTGATAATTTGATGTGTAGAAATGTTATTTATATATTCTCCTCAATTAGTTCTTGAGGAGTATTATATGTTTGGTTATATTAATAATTGCTTATTGAGTCGCAAGCTTATTCCTTTACAATTGTGGTTTTCAGGTATTAGATAGCCCAACTTGAGGATTTGCTTTGATAGAAAGTTTGAAGCTTGAGTCTAATTGTGAACTCAGGTGGGTAAACGAAAAGCTTGGTGTCAACATCATCATCCTTATAAGCATTTCATCATTTTTGGCATCAAAGATTTTGTAATAGAATTATGTTGTATTTGTATATATATGTAAAGTTATGTACATTGAATAAACTTGCACTAATATATAGAAAGTATCTTTTGGTTATTTTAAAAAAAAATTATTCATATATTATTTTAATTATATAGAGACACGTGTATATGGTACCTAGAGGGTACTATATTACCACTCCTCAAGTTTATGGCTTGACAAGTTTCCTTAGATTGAAATTCAGGTTGACTAGGTAGTCTTCCTAAAAGTTGAGGAGTTGTAGAGGCTTGTTGAATAATTTGGTTTTCGATAATGTGATTATGGAAAACAAGTTGATCGATTCTTGCATTAATTTACTTGAATTGATCCTCATATTGCTTGTTGGTGGTTGATTGTTGGTTTATGAATTACTCCATAAGATTCTCTAAATTGGACTTTGGTTGTGGTGGTGGATTAAACGTAGGATGATTTGGTTTCATAAGAAAACCGGGTGGGTTTTATGGTTTAGAATTTGGGTTAAATAGAGAGTATAGTTGAGAGGATGGATTTGACCATGAAAATCTAGGATGATTTCTCCATTGAGGGTTATAAGAGTTTGAATTCAGCCCTCCTCTTTGGTTGAAAGCTCCTTGCACATAACTCACATCTTCATTAGCATTAGAACTTATATTACATTGAGAATATGAATGAGATCCTCCACAAACAACATTATCACTTTCTAAAGAATTAATTTGAGATTTACTTACTAACTTAGTGAGAGCATCTACCTTTGCACTCAATAAGTTGATGGTGTCAAGCTCCAAAACTCCTCTTGCTTTTGCCATTATTGTCTCATCACCCATGTATTCTTAAGATGCAAGCTCTTCAAGCAAAATAACAGCCTCTTTAGCCATTTTATCCATCCATTTCCCACTAGAGGCTGCATTAACAATATTCCTATTCTCATCCGTCAACCTATTGTCAAAAATTTGAAGGATCATCCAATCGGACAAGCCATGATATGGCCATTGCCTTTGAAGTTCCTTGAATCTCTCCCAAGCTGCATAGATGGTCTCACTTCCATTTTGCTTGAAAGTAGTGATCTCATTACAAAATTTAGCTATCATGTGTGGAGGAAAGTATTTATGGAGAAATGCTTGCTTCAATTGGTTCCATGGTGTAATTGATTCACTAGGAAAACTAGCAAGCCAAAGTTGTGCCTTTTCCTTGACTAAAAATGGGAAAAGCCTAAGCCTTATTACATCATCCGTCACTACATTAATGTTGAAGGTGGCACACACATTAGGGAAAGTCAATATGTGAGCATATGGATCCTCTCCTTGTAAACCTCCAAACTGATTATTTTGCACCATTTGAATAATGCTTGGCTTGATTTTGAAGTTATTGTTGGTAATGGATGGAGCCACAATTCCTCCAAAATTACCCATTATGTCGAGCATGGCGAAATCGCCTAATGTTCTTCTTTCCGGTTCAGTCATATTATCCAAATTTTGTTGATTCACTCTTCTTTGCCTTTGTTCCCTGTGAAAAGCACGTAAAGTTAATTCAATTTCAGGATCAAAGTGCAAAATATCACTAGCACTTCTACTGAGTCTCATTGTGAGTAAAATCACAATCAAACAACACTCACAAAATTATAAAAATAAAAATAAAAATTAAGGCCTAAAGCAACCTTTCTCTACCCTAAGCTAATAAAAATTTTAAAACAAATTCCCCGGCAATGGCGCCAAAATTTAGTTGCGAGTCAAATGTGAAATCCTAGTCTCTAGACTAAGTATAGAGTAAGTAGGGTATCGAACACTAGGGAATTTGGAGTAATTTTATATTAACCGGATAGGTACTTAGATGGATAGGCAAATGATATCAAGCAAGTAGCAAATTGTTGAATTATTCTAATTATTCCAAAATCACTAAGAATTTATAAACTATTTTAATCAATCTAAATGTACTAATAAGAAATTCAAGTATTATTTATTAGAACTACAAAACAATTAACACATAAACACATGTAATGATTGGAGAATATGACCAATAATCCTTAAAAGCAATTTTCATTGTCAATTAAGGGTATTTTTATTTAGAGTCTATAAGCACTCTCATGACATTGCAGAGATAAATAAAAACTATTAAGTTCCATGCCAATTCTTTAATCCCTCAAAGTGGATTTCTTGTCTCCAAGTACGTTTCTATCCTTTAAGTAATTTCAATTGCATTTCCACCAAAATGTCCCAACTCTCATTGTGAAAATTTGATTAACAAGTCATATATGGTGATCAAACATACATAACACATTCAAACACTCAATTGAAACTAAATTATTCATGCATTATAAAAGATAAAAATATAGTTCATAAGATTAATTCATCCTTGCAATTCTAACAACAAGGACTTAGCCAAGATACATGTTAATCATTATCAAATAACAACAAGAAAGTAAATTAAACAAGAAGCATTAATAAAGAGAAAGATAAAAAGAAATAGCAATTGTGTTTGATGAATTCTTCAATGCTCTCCAGGAAGTTACTTGATAATAGGTAGCCTTCTTGATGTGTTCCTTGACTTCTTTGAATATGTCTTCACTTGATACTTAGAATTTCTTTTTAGCAACAAAAACTAAATGATACTAATACTTTTAAACACAAACTAAGTGTTTTTCATACAGAAGACAAAGTCAAGACATGTATTTATAAGCCTCTAAAACATCCCAACTCGTGCTCCTTCCAAATGGATGTAAATGTTCAAGGGTGTAATGAAAGGGTATTAAAACCACTCGGCAACACTGTGCCGAGTCAGGCTAGAGTCGGCATAAGGAGGCTCTATCATGACTCGACATGGTGTGGCGACTCGGACGACATGGCTTGGCGACTTGGGTGACTCGGCATGACCTTCTTTGGGTGCTTCGTGATGACTCGGCAAGATGGTACCGACTCGGCACATCTCTTCTTGGGTAGACTCGGTGATGACTCGGCAAGATGGTGCCGACTCGTGCCTTGCTCTTCCTTAGCTTTTTACATACCAATCTTCACTCTAATGCACTCAAATGCACCTTCAAGTATGAAATTAGCCTAAGAGGACTTACAAATCATAAAAATAACACAAAAGAAATAAAAATAACAATAATAATGCAATAATAAAGCAAATACAAATGAAAACTAAAGAAAAGTCAATATAATGATCTTAAATAACTATGCTATTTTGCATACTAATAGTTTCCACCCGATCACGCTCGGGAAATGGAAAATAAATCCTAGTATTGCGTAAAATCCATTCCTCTTATTATAGATTATGAGTTCAGAAAGTAGTTTTCTACTTGAATATTTTTTGTAATACTCAACCTAATTTACTTATCACATCACTCTAGTTTTGCTTTCACAATGTCATATAATATGTAGGCATTTACATACACGATCACAATGTAATAGTAATAGCAAAGTTATAAAAATGGGAAAATTGGATTAAGGATTATAAAGACCTTTTAACCATATACATACATCCAGAAATGATATAATGAAAAGTAGATCTTAATGACAAAGTCCAATTCGGTGGCAGAATAGTTAAATGGAGCAAAATAAAATGGCAAGCAGAAGAGAAGTAAAAAAACACAGAAGGAATGAAAAGTGCAAGAATATAAATAGAAAAGGAGGATAAGACATCTAGCATCAAGTGATCACCTAGAAGCCTCTAATTATGCAAAAATAACAAAATGTAACAAAATAGGGATTCCTTTGGAAAATGACATAAATGCCTAGCCACTATAAGCTAACTAAAGGTATAACTTTTGCCATTAGGTCATAGGTGTAGTAAAAAAGCCATAAATTTCTCAAAAAATTAACAAAAAAGATAAAGACATGCTCAAAGATCACATAGTCACTAAATCACATCAAAATCTCCAAATAAAGCAAAAAAAAAAGGGTTTAAATGCCTTGAAATAACAAATTTAAGCATCGAGCCTCTTTAGGTCACTATTATTGATCCCTAAGGGGATTTTAACATAAATAGTCATTGGCTTATGATTTTGAGTTAAATAAAAAGTAAAAAAGTAAAAAAGAACAAAAGAAAGCAAACTTCGGGATCTTGAAGCCACCCAAGCAAGCCATAAGTTTCAAATAAAAGGGACAAACTTAAAAATATGATGAAAACCATTTTTAGTCATTTAGCCATTATAAGGGTCTCTTGTCCTTTTAAGGACATATCAAGATGATATGGTCATAGATCCCTAACCCAAAATGACTTAAATAAGTATGATAAAAGAAATTAAACAAGTAAAATTCCTTTGAGATCACATCATCACCTAAGAACATTGAAAAGAATACAAAAGATAACAAACACGAGTAAAAAGGATATAAGTCTTAACTTTTATAGTTTAAAAGCATAAAAATAAAATAAGAGTGTTAAACAAAAATTTAAAAGTAATGACTTACCCATATGGATAAGAATCCATATGAATAAGACCCACCATAATGTATCATGATAAAAAGTTTTAATTTTGAAAGCTAAAAAGGCATAGAAAAATAATGAAAATGGGATAATACCTCACCCATATAGATAGAAACCCACAAGAGTAAAATTCACCAAACTGTAAAGAAAGCAAAATAAAGATGCAAATAAACACTCTCGAATTTATTCATTGGTTGTCCACCATCTCTATCCAAACTACTTCAATGCAAACCACAAACCAATTCACAATTCAAATAAAGTAAAGAATGGATAAAAGAAGATAATGCATTAAAAATATTTAAATGTACAATATGATTATTTTTATTTTTGTCCTCAGATTGTTTTAACTAAACTTAATTAAAAGGGAAGCAAGATGCTTCAAGATGTTATATCAAAACCATCCTTGCCAATTGATGTAGAATGATATGATGAGATGTAGTTCTTATCTCTTAAAGTGTGCTTTGACAATAGTGGGGTTGGGTTTGGTAAATATGGTCTGAAACTAAAAAAGGAAAGTTTATGGCTTAGGTTTAGTAGGATTTCCTTGAGACGTTCTCTTAAGCTTATGGTAGGATGTCCTAGACTAGGTTTTGGTCCTTAAACCTTTATAGACAAATTTTTTAATGTTTCTAGTAAGTCTAAAGTGTATAGAGAAATAACCCAGGGGCCTCTTTTTATAGAAATTTATGTCCAAACGAAGGGCAGCCACCCTTAACCATGGGCACGTGCTCCCTTAGTTAAGGGCTTGTACCCTTGGAAAGCATGGGTGCACACCCTTAAACTATAGGTGCGTGCCTATAAAAATTAAGAGGCGCCCCATTGGATGGCTCATCCATAGGCGGGGATGATACATGCCTCCTACAATGTAAACTTTAAGGCTTCTAGGGCTTTTAAGGTCTTCTTTATGGGTTTTTAGACCATTTTAGTTTATAAAGTTCAGATTTTTACTCGTTTTAAAAGATTGATATGGTTTTTTGGAGTTCTCGGATGGTCAAAGCACGCTTTTAAGGCTCTAACCATGGCTTTGGTCTTTTTTATGTTAATCATTGTTCATCATCAGACCTTTTAAGGTTTACTATTGAATTGTGGATATCAACAGTTGCCCCCTGCTTCAAGCATTTTGATCAAGCATGCCTGTTAAGCCTTAACTTGTGTCAATGCACATAAAGTACATGAAGTGAAGTGCATAGGGTTAGAGAACTTACCTACACTTACCGGCTATCGTACTATATAGCTTCCACTACTAGAATGTAAAGATTTACCGATAAAAATTAGTGATGGAAAACTTTCCGTCACTAATTACCGACGGATAAAAATTTATGTCGGTAAAGTATACCAAAAAGTTTACATGAAAATTTGGCACCTGATTACCGACGGATTTAGCTACGGATTGGCGACTGATTTTGATATCCGTCATTAATATGTCACTAAATTAGCGACGGATAAAAAAATCCGTCGCTACTTTAGCGACGGATAAGAAAATCCGTCGCTAATTTGTTAACATTATTAAAACAAATTATTAATTTTTAGTATTATATGAATAATTCTATTAATTTTGTTAACCACTATAGTACTAAATTTAATATTAAATATAGTACTAATTTTTGTATTAATATAATAATTCTATTAATTTTATTAACCACTATCTATTATGTTATTATTAAAATAAATTATATTAATTAAAATTATTAATTTAATTTATAATTTAAAATATAAAATATAATTGATTTTTAAGTAATTTTATTATAAAACTACGTAATTTTAATTTTAATGTTATTAAATGAAACATAATATGAATGAAAAAGCTAATATATATGATGTTAGTACTATTAGTTTTAGTATTATTATATAATTTTAAAACTAATATTTATAAGACTATGTAACACTAGTACTTGTATTAATTATTAAATATTAATTAATTGCTAATTATTGAGTATTAATTATAGCTAAAATGCTTAGTGAATAACTATGTACATAGTTTAGTATATAATACTGATATGGACCGAATACATGGAGAGCATGGACATGATGATGGACAACAATATGGGCGTTCAATTATAAGATCAATTGATACATTGTAGCTGCCTTAAGGCCAATAATAAGATCAAGGGCTAAGAGGTTCAAAGAGGCTTTACAAGGCTTAATGAGAGAAAAATAGGCTGGATATGAAGACCAATAATATAAGGTCTTGGATCAATGTTTGGACTAAGGAAATTAGGCTTTGTTTAATATATTTCAAGTCCAAATTGGTGTTGAGGCTGAATAGACACATATGGGCCAAATAAGACATTTAGTTATATACTTTATTTTGAGTTTGGGCTTATTATGTTTTGGGCCTTTGTTTATCTTAGTTTAGTTGAAAACTTATTTATTTATCTTTTTATATTAGTTTCCTAGTAGTTTAAGGGTTTTAGAGTTTGTTTTAAGTAGGATGTTTGTTACATTAGAGAATCCTACTTCTTTAAGGAA
>CATIWO010815929.1:0-24666 GCA_949673435.1 Macaranga tanarius | reverse complement strand
GCCTATATATAGGCTCATATCTCACATTATATTTCATCTTGAATAGACTTTCTCTAACTTAAGCATCGGAGAACCTACGGATCAGAGATCCTAGGCTCATCCAAGGCGTTCTTTTGTGCTTGTAGGTTTGAAGGAAGTCGGAGAACCTCCTTCAAGAAAGAGTGTAAAACACTGATGGTGAGTCTTCGGTCAAGGAAAGATCCTCAGGCTGTGGCTCAATTTAGAGAAGTTAAACAAAGGTTCAATACTTTACTTCTTCAGCAGGAGATATATTGGAAGCAGAGGTCTAAGAGCTTTTGGTTAAAGGAGGGAGATAAGAACACTCGTTATTTTCATATGTCAGCTTCTAATAGACATAGAAATAACAAAATTACTATGTTGAAGGATGAGGTGGGTAAGGATTATACTTGGGACTCTAGGTTGGGCGAACTGATGAGAAGCTATTTTCAGAATTTATTTTCGGCTTTGGGTTATCTAACTAATGAAGTGGTTGGTGCGGTTCGAAAGAGGGTGACATCTAAGCAGAATGCATTTTTACTTTAACCATTCACGGCCAAAGAAGTCCATGATGCTACGTTTGCAATGCACCCGGATAAGTTACCAGGGTTGGATGGTTTATATCCTACATTTTACCAGAATTTTTGGAATATAGCGAGCAATAAAGTGACAGAGGCTTGCTTAGATTTTCTGAACAATTGTTACTTACCACAGGGGCTAAATGATACATCTATTTCTTTGATTCCTAAAAAGAAAAATCCCAAACTATGGCTGATTTACGTCCCATTGCATTGTGTAAGGTTATTTATAAGATTGTGGCAAAGGTGTTGGCTAACCGGTTGAAATGTGTTTTGCCTTCTTTGATATTAGATTTTCAGAGTGCATTTATGCCAGGCAGATTAATCACCAATAATGTTTTAGTGGCAGTGGAGACATTGCATTATTTGAAACGAAAAACACAAGACAAGAAGGGCTATGTGGCTTTAAAAATCGATATGTCAAAAGCATACAATCGGATGGAGTGGGATTATTTGGATGCAATTATGGAAAGGATGGGTTTTCATGATAGATGGAGGCAGCTAATTAGGCTTTGTATCACCTTAGTGAGGTACTTAGTGTTACAAGGGGATTATGAGATTGGACCTACTACTCCGGAGAGAGGGCTTCGGTAAGGGGACCTATTATCACCTTATTTATTTATTCTGGGAGCTGAAGGTTTGTCTACTATTATTCAGCGGAGGGAGGATCAAAGTCGATTATATGGTTGTAAAGTTTGTAGGCAGGCGCCAATGGTTTCGCACCTATTCTTTGCCGATGACAGTTATTTATTCTTCAGGGCTGATATGGAAGAGGCAAGGACTGTTAAAGACATTTTGGCATTGTATGATTAGGCATCAGGCCAATTGATTAATTTTCAGAAATCGTCATTATTCTTTAGCTCAAATACTGTAGATCAGGTCAAGGCTGCTATATGCTCTTTCTTTGGAGTCGTAATGGTCATGGGCAAGAAATTTACTTAGGTATTCCTTCTTTGATTGGTAGGTAGAAAAGGGAGATCTTCACTTATGTTAGAAACCGGGTTCATGATCGCATCCAAGGCTGGAAACAAAAGATGCTTAGTCGATCTGGAAAAGAGATTTTGCTCAAATCTATAGCACAAGCGGTACCCTCCTATGCCATGAGTGTATTTTTGCTGCCATTATCTTTATGTATTGAGATTGAAAACTTAATGAATGCTTTTTGGTGAGGATCATCAAATTCAGATTCTAGGGGTATTCATTGGCTTAGGTGGGGTAGTATGTGTCAGCCAAAGACAAAAGGAGGCTTGGGATTTCATAGAGCATATGACTTTAATATGAGCTTGTTAGCAAAACAAGGGTGGTGGTTTCTAGTGGAACCAAATTCACTAGCTTCGAAAGTGTTCAAAGCTCGGTATTTTCCCTTTTGTAGTTTCCTGGATGCAAAAATTGGGATAAATCCAAGTTATGTATATAGAAGTGTGATGGCAGCTTAATCGCTTTTGCGTGATGGTTGTCGGTAGAGGATTGATGATGGTAGAAAGGTGAAGGTTTAGGCTGATCGATGGCTGGGTGGAAATAATGATGGGCTGGTGACTACTTTATGTCCTACACAGTTAGAGCATACTACTATGGATAGTTTAATGTGCACAGATAGAAAGGAATGGGATAGAGAAGTGATTGCAGATGTGTTTAATGCTGTTGATCAGGAAGCTATTTTGAGGATTCCTTTAAGCTTAAGGGAGGTTGAGGATAAGATTTATTTGCAGCATGACAAATGGGGTCTGTATACTGTACGCTGTGGTTATTGGGTTACTCAACAATGGCATGACAATAGCTACAATGTGTGCCAGTCTCAAGTCTGGAGTTAGCTATAGAAATTGGATGTGCCTCCAAGGGTGAAGAACTTCTTGTAGAGAATCTGTCGAGATGTGTTACCTACTTGATCAAATCTTCTTAAGCGAAGGCTGAATGTGCTAGGTTTATGTCCCTTATGTCAAAATGATATTGAAAATGCTTTCCATTTGTTTACCCAATGTTCTTTTGTCCGAGGCTATTGGCAGGTTAGGAACATTCACTTGACTGATATTTCAGCATTGAATTTGATTGATTGGCTTCAAGTGTTGTTTGATCGAATCGCTCGGGAAGGAGTTAATATAGCTATTATGCTGTTGTGGGAAATTTGGAACTATTGAAATGATGTGATATGGAAGCAGATTAATAGGCCATCGTTGCAGATCTGTATTAAAGCTATGCAATTTCCGAAAGAATGGAAAGAGGCCAGGCTATCTAATGAAGGTGTGGTGAGAGAAGCTGTGGTTCCGGGTGGTAATAAATGGCACAGACCTGTTGAAGATTGGTTTAAATGTAATGTGGATGCTGCTTTGTTTTACCCATTGAATAGAATAGGGATGGGTTGTGTGATTAGGGACTCCACTGGATTTTTTGTAGCGGCCCGAAGTCAGTCATGGCAAAGGATTGTAGCATCTGAGATTACAGAGGCCATTAGTGTACGTGAAGATCTTAGTTGGATAAAAGCGAGGAAGATGTCGGGTATTGTGGTTGAAACAGATGTGCTAATGGTGGTTCAAGGCCTGAAACAAGCTGGATCAGGTTCCTCTCCATTTGTTATGGTTCTTGAGGATATTATTAGTCTTTTAGCTCAATTAGAGAACGTGTTTCTTGTTCATGTAAAACGGTCTGCGAATGAGGTAGCTCATCACATTACAAAAGCTTTTCATTCTCTGTCAGATGCGTGTTTGGGAGGGTTGTCCCCCAAACTTTGTTGTACCTTTGTTATTTGCTTATTTACTTTAATGAAAGTTCTTTTACGATTCAAAAAAAAACCCTTAAAATCAAACTTTTTTTACATTTCAGTCCTAAAAGTTTTTAAAAAATATTTTTTTTATATTTTAAATAAATAATATTTTTATTTTTATCTATAACTTATTCTATTATATTCAACTTTCATAGTTACTATATAACTCACTAAAATAATTTTTAAAAGTAAAATTAAAAATATATTTTTTCTTAAATTATTAGTTATAATAACAATGATAATGAAAACTAATTACATAAACTTCATATTTAAATTAGGCTATTTTATAAGAAATATTTGAATAATAAAATAAATGAACATATTTTAATTGTTATAATAAAAATATAATTAATTTAAGGTAAAATATAATAAAAATTTTCTATTTTATCTTAAATTAATTATATTTTATAATAAAAAATAAAATTATTTTATTCTTCAAATATTTATTGCAAAATAGCCTAATTTTAAAAATAATATAATTTTATAAATTATCCAATTGAAATACAATTGAATTTGAAATTTAGTTAAAATCTAACACAAATTATAATATTAAAAAAACTAATTAAGTTTATCCAAGTATAAACATGTATTCATTTAAGATATATTAATTAAATTATATTTACAAATAATTAAAAATACTTAATTAATTTGATTTGTCATTGTTAATAAAATAATAATTTAAGAAAAATATTTTTCAATTTTAATTTTAGTGAGTTATATAGTTATTATAAAAGTTAAATAATAGAATAAGTTATAAATAAATAAATAAAAATATTATTTATGTAAAATATAAAACAATGACAAATTTTTATAGTTTTAGGACTGCAATGTAAAAAAAAGTTTAATTTTGAGAGTTGACTAATGAAAAATTTCTTTAACTAACGGTAAACTTTTTTAAAACTTATAAAATTTGATTGTAATTAAAAAAATGATATAATTTATAGGACTAACATAATTATTATCCCTTTATTATTTTAACATCTGTTGTTTTCTTCACCATAAAAAGATTATTATAATTTTTTTGGCCAATCACTATAAAAAGATTTGGGACAACTATATTCTATCCGATGATTTCAAAGACAAGACAAATAAGATCTCTAAGGTACGTCGCCCAAGCTTATCTTTTCCCCTTAGACGACATTAATTAGAGTTCGAGTACTTTAATATAAAAGTTTATTGTAACAATAACCTTTTTATTTTTGAAAATTATGCTAAAACGTTTCTGTTATTCGTACTTAAACAAACACTTTTTTTTCCGAACTAACTGTAGTAACTACTAGATTATTTCCTTGATCATTTAGTTACTTTTCTTTTTCTTGCATGTACATTGTACTCATAATAATATAATTTCAAGAAAATCATAAAATGCACTAACATAGTTTTTATAAAAAATATGCTAGCTATAGTTCATAATATGCATTATATATATATATATATATATATATATATATATATATATATATATATATATATAATTTTCTCTTATTGTTATATAAAAATTAGATAATTTTGTTATTTACTTATAAAAATTAAATTAATTAAATTGTAATTCTAATTTAATTAAAAGCATGCTTTTCTATTTTAATTAGATAATTTTGTACTTTTTCTCTGATAAAATTATATTAAAATATATTTCCTATTTTAATTAGGTAAATTTCTCATTTATCTCTAACAAAAATTAAACTAATTAAAATTTTAGTTATAATTTTGTAGATTTTTTTATTTTAATTAGTTTTCCTTCTATTTTATATAATATAAATCAAATTAGATAATATAATTTTATAAGTCTTATTAAATTAAATTTAATAAGTCAATATTTAAAAATTAAAATTTATAAAATAATTAATTATGAAAATATTAACATTAAAAATATTGAAAGAGTGTCATATATTTATTCAAATAGAAAATTTCTTAAGATTTTAGTAAATTATTATATTATAACTTTATTAAATTTGTAAAATAATCTTTTTTTTTTTTGTTTAGAATATCCTCTCTATGCTAGGGTTAGGATTTCCTTTCTTTGATCTATGTTGGGGTTTTTTTCTCTGGTATTTTGTTCCTTTAGTGAAAAATTGTCTTACTTTTTCTTATTTTGATCTAATTTCTAAGTTTCAAGGAGGCAATTTTATTCTAGCAGGATGATAGATGCTATTACAAGTCTATTTGGTGAGCTGAAATTTAAATATGAGGAGACAGACATTGTTGATCTTGGAGATATAAGAGATAATGATCATGACCATGATACTAAACTGTCTCTTATTGGAAAAATTCTTTCTAAGCGTCCTTTTTAGTGAATGCTGTAAAAAATGAAGTGATGATTGAATGATGGCTAACACATGATTTTTAACTTATCAATCTAGAATTTGATCTTTTTCATATTCAAATTGCTACCCTTTATAATAAGAATAAGGTCCTTGCTGATGGACCATGGCAGTTCAATAAGTCACTCCTAATTCTAAAGGTGATCCCACTTGGTGTGTAGTTAGCTAATTTTACTCTAAATCAAGTGCCTTTTTGGGTTCATATTTATAACATGTTGATCAATATATAGGAGGATAAGAGTTATTTTGAATATGTAGCTTTAAAAATAAGACATGTTACAGAGACTGATCACAGTGGAGATGGCTTATATGGCCAATATGCTCGGATTTATATATAGGTTAATATTTTCTCTCAATTGAAAAGAGAAACAATAATTAAGGTGTGGGTGCCTTTTTGGTATGAAGAACTACCAAACTTTTGTTATATATATGGTTTGTTATATCATATTGATGAGGATTGTGATATAACTTATGCAATAAATACTCCGTTTACATAGGAATGTAGACTGCATTTAAGAGCTTAATTTAGTTGTATACGATTTGTTTATAAAAATGTTAAGCCAACTTCTAATGTATTTATCCTAAAAATCAATGCTTTTGGACCCTCTCCTTCATAGGTATGTTGCAATATTTTCTAAAGAGAGATTTCTTTTATCCTGTCTAGATAAAGGTGGACTTTTATAGTTGATCATCAGCAATCTAATGATGAGGTAATACAGTATGATGAGTTGGAGCGAAGAGGAGGAGAAGGAATAATTGGATTATTAGAATTAGGGATTGAATGTTAAATTTTCTTCACAAGTTGCAGATGTTAGTCTTCCTCCTGTTATAGCTAAGGAAAAATTTATTTGTCCTCACCAAACATGCAATATTACGAGAATTCAAATATGAACCTAGAGATGATTGGCTATGAATCTGACGGTTCTTCATTAGAGTAAAATGATACACAGTGGATAGTAAATAGTACAAGCTCAATTTTAGAACTAGGAGGCAAACATATAGTTGTGGATGTTGATTTTGATTTAGCTGATCTTGAATGGTCTAAGAAACATTTGTGTGCATAATTTTTTAATCAAAATAATATTCTGGGCAATCTCCATAAATTGCTTAGTTTGGAACCTTCAGGGAATGGGCAACCCTTAAACGGTTCAAATTTTTCATCCTTAGTGAATGATTTTTGCCCTTGTTTTATTTTTTTAATGGAAACAAAGATTAATCAATCTAAATATATTAGTATTCGGTGACGTTTATACAACTTTAATATTTTTCAATAAATTTCATTGGTCGATCATGTAGGCTTGCTTTATTGTAGAAAAAGAATTGGGATATTTAGGTTGTTAGCTACTCTCAAAATCATATTGAATTCATATTGAATTTTTATGTATGACATATATGACATCTATTGAAGAGGTACTATATTTATGGTTGGCCTTAATCTATTGATAAATACAAGAATTGGGACCTCATTCATAAATTATATGGGAATAATCAATGTCCATTGATATGCTCTAGTGATTTAGAAGTAAGGCGTGTGAAATTTGTAAGTGACCTTATTTTGCCATTTGATTAACGTTAAAAATTATTAAATTATTTGTTACACTTATATTATGATTCATAAGGTTAAATATTGTACTTTCTTAACTTGTTAAAATTTTAATTCAAAATATGTATAAACTTAGAAGGAGGATTTTAAGTTACATGCATTAAGTTGCATGGTTATGCACTATTATCACTATCATATTTAATACTTCATCAATTTGCATAATTGACTGTCTATATTAAAAAGGTGGAGATTCTGGAATTTTAAAAGTCACTAACTCCTAATTTTGATGTACAAATTTATTGAGGGTTCTTATTTTTCACATTATAGCATTTGGTTTTAGATTAAAATGTAAAAAGTATGATAAAAAGTAAGAAAACCAAAATCCAAGCAGTATATTATCGTATACTCTATGGATACCATCATATATGAAGCCCCAAAATAAGTAGCGGATGCACAAAAAATTACATTACTGTATAAGTTATTTGTTTACTATTGTATATATATATAGTTAGTATACAATCATATACTACATTCATGCAGACCTATAACAAAGGCATAAAACAGAAAGTAGATACATACAAATATATATATATTTATATTGCAGTACATCAAGGGTAAAATTTTTTATAGAAAAATCACCTTCAATACATATTAATTTCTAGGTAATTTGCCTTATATTATAGTTTAGAATAAAATAAAATTTCATTGCACTTTCTATAATTGTGGTAGAATATGTGTCTGCTTGGTGTTGTTATGCACAAATTCTTTATTTAAATAACTCAAGGATTATGGAATAGTATTAGATCATAATCTTATCAAATGTGACAATATTAGTGCCATTAATCTATGTCAGATCCCATTAAATACTCTGTCACTGAACAAGTAGAGATCAGACATCAGTTAATTTATGATTATATTCAAGATGGTGATGTAAAGTTAGAATTCATAAACACAATGAACTAACTTATAGATATTTTCACTAAACCTTTAAGTGAAGAGCAAAGGAACTTTATTAAAAGAGAATTAAGCATGCTTAATGGATCTTCAGTTTAAAAAGTTTTAGCTACAACTTGGTTTTACTTGAAAAATATTTTAAAAATTAATTCCTTTCAATTGGTAAATGCAATCTAAATATACATTAGACCATTGAACCTTTTATGCATGCCAAATCTTCCTAGATTTATGTCCATCTTTCATTTATCATTAATAAGAAATATTTCAAGCCATTTATAATAAACTTTCATATTTAAATGTGAATCAATTCTTTGGCATATAGCCAACATATAGTTATATGATTTTTATATATCGTGTTATATTACTATCGCTGCTTACTAAAAGATACACATGCATGTATACGGGTGTATATTAGACCTATACGACCATATATCATTCCGTTTCTTTCTTGCAAATACTTATGAATAGTATACATACATATAGCATAAATATGACCATATAGAAACTCCAGTTTCTACTAGTAGATGTAAAACGTTTAGTATATGGCAAAGTACCATTCAATGTATGATTATGTATCATTTTATACAAGTGTATACATGAACCATATGATCATATATTTCGTTGAATCTGCAATTATAAATCTAATTTTTTCTTATCCACTCTCATCTTTAACCTAATTTCTTTACTCCATACCATTATCTACTACTCTAAATCAGCTAAAAAGACTCAAAACCTTCTCATTCCTCTCAAGTTCACTCTCAGATCATCTTTTATCCATTAACTTCAACTTTTCACTCATAAAACCTTCCATAATCCACTCCATATTATCATTTATAGCTCCCGAGGGAACAAAGATAATTTCTTCAAACCAACCCCTAAGAGAGAAACTTACCAAACTTGCATAAGGACTAAGTTCTTTAAGAATGAGAATAATAAATATAAATAACTTAAAATATACAATCCTTTTGCCTCTAAGAATGTAATTGAATGTCTAAAACCCTTTATTGACAAATATTAAATACAAGGGATAAGTATAAATTTAATCCTTATGGTTTGGCCTTTTGACAAAACTAGTCATGTAATTTTTTTACTACATTTAAAAACATATCTTTTATATTTCTTACACTTTAGTATACTTCTAAATAATGTTGTTCAAAATTTATACTTTAATTTTAAAAAAATATGGATTTTGAATAGTAAAATCATAAATTGAATTCAAACTCACAATAAATTTAGTTTAGATGTATTTTTAATTTATTATGAATAAGAAGAAATAGTTTTCAAAATAAATTTATAATATTTTAAAAAATAACCAATTAATTAGATTGATCATAAATCATATATAAAATAAATTAATCATTGAAATTTAATATTATATTAATATTTTCTTGTAAAATAATGATGATATTAGTTGATATGGTACTAAAGTATAAGAAATATAAAACACATGTACTTAAATATCACAAAAAATCACTGGACTAGTTTTACCATAAAGTAAAACTACAGATATCAAAATTGTACCTATCCCAAAATATAATGACTTAGTTAATAGGCTCATCTACAAGAGTAAGTATTGGGATTAACGATGCTTGAAAATGTTGGGTGGGAAGATCATTTGAAGAAAATGATCAAATAATTTAAATGGAAATAATTGACCATTACCCCAACATAGTTAAAAAGAATTGATCTTAAAATTTTTTTTCTCCTTAGCCATTTATAATCAGATCCACATGACACCATAGTTTTTCAACAAGGGTGAAGGGATCACAAATTAACCATAGATAATTTAATGAAATATTTGGATTTTATATTTATGGGCATGTGAATGTGCCTAAGAAGTCCTTTATATATTTTTCCTCTACCATTTGAAGTGAAATTGCTTCAAATATGGTCCCATTTGGTGCTATCATGGCTAAGGCATCTTGAATCAAAGATGCTTGCTTGGTGATGAAAATGATATGGTTAATGCAAATGGCCTCTTCCTTCTATAGTGTGCTTGTTAAAAGGAGGATTTTTATAGTGTACACTATATATTAGTTTATAGAACAACTAGTTTGGATGAGTAGTAGGATCTATAAAAGAATATATGTAGGATAGTATATTGCATATATTATAGTGACATTAAAATATTTTGATCCCTTATACACCAAATAACCTATCATCATAATAAGCACCATAGACCTATTAAATATGAATGTGTTGCCAAATATAAACCTAATTGACATAAAAAAAATAAGTCCTGGATTGAGGTCACTTATTTAAAAAGAAAGAAAATGACTCTAGGTGAATCTAAAATGAAGAAAATTCTTGAGAAGTCTCATGAGTAAAGTTGAAGATTTATAGATGAAAGAATATTTGAAATATTTACTGATTAACATATAATTTCCATGGCACATGTAGTGGGGGAATCATTATGGCAAGCCCATAATGGAGGGTTCTCGAGCTTAATTCAAGAGAGCAAGGTAAAAGGAGATGAGCTCTACTCAAAGGCAATATCCAACCTTAGAGAGTTTGGTTAAATAAATAGAGGATATGTAAATTTTCTTTACTAAATCTTACTCATTCTTAGAGAACAACTTCGTTATCTATCGAACTCAAGGCAAATAGAAGTTTGATGAGCTTTATCACTATTTTAATCATCAATACCTTAATCTTTACAATTTCATTTTAAAGCCAATTTTCTTCCCTCTTCTAATATTTTGAGCCTCACTTTCCTCCAAATGGTCCAAATACCTAATGAATTGCTACTCACTCTATTTTTTATATTGATGTTTAAGTGTCCTTGATGGACGCATTTGAATAATTGTTTTATATTTTATACTTTTGACTATAAGAGACTTGAAAAATTATTATCTTTCTTTTCACTAGTTATTGTATTTTCATCTTATTTTCCATGTTTATAATGTTGTTAAAAAGAAATAATATGTAGCTATATGTGGTGAAAATTGTTAAATTTATATTGTTTGCATGGATTTGCTTAATTAAGATGTAACTTGATCTCAAATTAAGCACTCTCAAATTGAGCATGTGCATTTAATTAAATTGAATCAAGGTGAATTTTGACATTTAAGGTGTGCAAAATTTGTGAGTGACCTTATTTTGCCATTTGACTAATATAAAAAATTATTAAATCTTTGTCACGCCCTCATTCTAATTCATAAGATTAAACATTGCAATATCTTAACTTGTCAAAATTCACTTCAAAATATATATAAACTTGGAAGGAGGATTTTAAATTATATGCATTAAGTTGCATGGTTATGCACTATCAACATTATCACACTTTATCCATTTGTAAAATTGATTGTCTACATAAAAAAGGTGGAAATTATAAAACTTTAGAGATCATTAACTCTTAATTTTGATGTACGAATTAATTAAAAGTTGTAATTTTTTATAATACAATATTTGATTTAAGATTGGAGAAAGAAGAGTATGATAAAATGCAAGAAAATCAAAATCCAAGTAGTATGTTATCGTGTACTCCATGCGTAACATTATATATGAAGCCCAAAAATAAGTAGCAGGCATATGAAAAATCACATCACTGCTTAGGTCATTTGTATACCACCGTATAATTAATATACAATTGTATACTACATTCATACAAACATATAATAAAGCCATAAATAGGGAGTTAATATATCAAACAAAATGTACATTTGTATATGCATGTTCATGTTGTTGTATATTAAAGGTAAAAGTTCTAGTAGATGTAAGAGCTATTTATGTGACTGTATACTTCATCATTCATATGGTCATATACACAGAATTTTCAAATTCAATTTTGACTATTAGAGATGCATATGGTTGTATATTAAAAAGTATACCATCATGTACTAAACCATGATTGGACAAGAAAAATAAGCAAATGAGCATTAAATACTCTTACAACAATCTTATTTGAATCTTATGAATGTTAATAGAGTTAGATGTAAAAATGGTTGATTCAGATGTATACATCATATATTTTTTAAGCCCTGAGTCCTTTGATGATATATTTTATGGATATAG
Source organism: Macaranga tanarius (assembly GCA_949673435.1). Taxonomy (NCBI): domain Eukaryota; kingdom Viridiplantae; phylum Streptophyta; class Magnoliopsida; order Malpighiales; family Euphorbiaceae; genus Macaranga; species Macaranga tanarius. Next base: position 12,501 of record CATIWO010815929.1, on the reverse strand, counting down.
AGATACTATTAAAGTATGGATGAAGTTGGTCATAGCTTTAGTTAAAATGTGCTCTTCTTATACCCTTATAAGGATTGGATCTATGCTAACTTAAGAAATTAGTTTGGATTTAAGCATGAAGAAGATATGGGTTGGTACTTATGAAATTGGCATAATTAAGACATTTTGCTAGCATATGGAAAGAGCATAATCTAACTAGGTTAATTATGGCTCAAGTTAAAGTTATTGGTAACGGTACTGAAGTGGATAAAACTTCATGACAAGTATAAATTTTGTATGACCAATGATTCATTAATTAGTTATATCCTCCTAATGATTGGTATAACTCAATTTTAATAGTGCATTTAGGAGGTCCATGACATTAGCATATGCAGGGGTTTGATTTCTGATGTCAATGAAGATAAGCGACAAGTTTTATAGTAAACTTAGGTATATGCACTCTAGTAGCAGCTGAACTGTGAGGCATTTTGTATGTGTTGCAATTAGATAGGCTAATAAATAGGGAATTTCAGAAATTGATAGTTAAGTGGTGGTCAAGTTAGTTATAGGATAAATGAGTTGTAATAACTACAATATGAGCATTATTAGGGATATCTGCATATACTTTAGTAATATTGGAACATTCAAGTTCATTATATCTTTCATGAAGGGAACAATGCAGATACAATGGCTAATATAATAGTTAAATTGGTAGCAGGTCTTCATATCTTTTGGAAAGCTCCTAGCGAAATACAATATATTCTATATTAAGATGCAGTAGGTGTAAGCTATTCCTGATATCGTGTTATTTAGTTCAAACTTGTAACACCCGCCCTTTAACATATATATTTATAATGTATGCATTGCATTTAATGCATAATAGATAATGACTTTCATTTAAGTTTAAGATTGAGTATGTGTTGTAGAGAGGGACTAGATTATAAGATAAGTTTGGAGGTAATTGTCACAATAGGAAGTTATGGGGGTATTGTGCAATATGCCCATTTCATTAAGGGGCTAAGTAGATATTTTGGTGATATATGTATATAATTATTAAGCATATTATTATTATATTATTTTGTGATAAATATGTATTCATTGTTATGGTTGAGCATTTAATATTAAGGAGACTTTATGGGGCCATTTGGTGAGCTTTGATTGGTTGTAGTATATATGTGTATATGTGTATGTATGAATTGGTGCAGAGTGTGTAGAGATTGAGAGGAAGAAGAAAAGTGAGTTTGATTTGGGTTTTAGAGAGTGTTGATCTTGTTCAAACTAGTAAATAGGAGGCATTAGAAGGTATTATATTCATTGGAGCATAATTGGTAAGCTTTACTTATGTTATTGATTGATTTAAGTTGAGTTTTTATAAGTTGCAATTCGGGTCCTGTATACCCTAATTTTTAGTCCTATTGCTTTTGCAATAACTTGAGCTATAGAGCTATAATTTGAGCATAGTTAGATTTCCTAAAAACTTTATAGAGTTTTTTACAACTTTTTTCTTTTGAGCTTGAGCTGAAATGGCTGTTAAAATTGTCTGTTAGGGCTAGATATTTTATTGCTCACTTTGAGTGCTCTATTTTGCCTGAATGGATTCTAAAATCCATAATTAATTCCATACTTATCTGAATTGAGTAATTCCAATTGAAATTGGAAGTAGACAGATAACCCTAGCTTTAGTTACAATTTGGGGGTTATTAGAATTGTGTCATATTGAACTTTGAGCATTTAGTTGTACTTTATGAATTTGAGGTGAATTGTAATGTTTGCTTATTGAAATTAATATATAATTATGTGTATGAGTTAGAAGAGATAGAGGAGACTCTACTCAATAGGGGGAGCTTTTCTTTGAGAAGGAGTTGAAGTTTTTAGTAAGTAATTATTAATATAATGCTTACATATATTGATTCTCATGTAACTATAGTTATTTGACTATGTTAATTTGTGTATGCCATTTACTGTGGAAAGAATGAGATATATATGTATATATTGGTTGAGATAATATTGAATAGTTGATTAAGAATGTATTGTGGTGAATTGTGAATGTTGGCACCGATGTTGTGCAAGCCACTTGATGTGGTATGAATTGTGATTTACTATGTTATTAGAAATGATGAGACAGGATATGGATGTTGAATTGTGATGATATAATTGTACATATGAATATTGATTGATATGAGGAATGTGAGGTTTACGTGTGATAGTGGATACTGAACTGGGCAGAGAGCCTCCACTGATTATGAAAACTGAGACTAAGCTGGGCAGAGAGTCTCAGAAGTGGCCATTTATGTGAGAAATGTAAACATGTGAGATCTAAGATTGAGCTAGGCAGAGAGTCTAAAAAATAGTCACTTATGTTAAAAAAATGTGAATTATGTGAGGAATAAAGTAACGTGTGAGAAACGTGTGATGATAAACTCCGGCCGAATAACTAACTTACATAAACATGCATTGTTGTATAGTTTATATATATATATATTGAATTGGATTGATTTTGAGGTGTGATTGTGTAGATTATGATTGTGAATTGTTTGGAATGGTGTGATTTGGTGTATGTAAGGCACCAACAATATAATTTTGGTGTTGTATATCTTTTTGTGATATTTTGAATGTTGTACAGATTATTAGACACGACCATGTGGTTTTAAAACATGGCCATATATATGCTGAGATTTGAAATCAAGACTTCATGCACGACCGTGTGCATTCTATGAAGAAAAATGTTGAACTCAGGCACGACCGTGTACTATTTTGGCATGGCCATGCAATTTCAGGGAAGAAAAAGTGCCAAATCAGGCACATCCGTGTGCCATTTTGGCATGGCCATGCATGTCCAGAGCAGAAAAGGCAAGCCTCAGGCACAGCCGTGCATAATTTCCACATGGTCGTGCGAGCTCAGTGTGCTGAATTTACTAACTCAGGCACGGCTGTGTGTAGCCTTTTATGCTGAATTCTTGTAGTTTATCGTGTAACATGTTTTATTAATATATTCTTTAATTAGTTCTTGAGTAGTATTATATGTATTTTTATATTGATAATTACTTATTGAGTCGTAAGCTCATTCCTTTGCAATTGTGTTTTTCAGGCTCTGATAGATAGACTAGCTTGAGGTGCATGTTTGATAGAGCTTAAGGTGTGCGTCTTATTAGAAAGCTCAGGTGGGTTAATGATAAGCTTGGTGTCAAGCATTAGGGATTTTGTAACAAGACTATGTTATTTTTGTATACATATGTAATACTATGTTCATTGTATAAACTTATATATTTATATATATAACATATCTTTTAAGAAAATTTTTCCTATATCGTATGTTTATGATTTTATTGGGGACACGTGTATGTGGTACTTGAGGGTGCTACAATAAGTGGTATTAGAGTGGGGATTAGACTCTCTTGGGATATGATAATTTGATGTATTCATGGCATATCATGCATGAGATTTAGAAAATATGTAGTTGATGTGCGTTGCATATCTCAGGATGGATAAGAACTAAGCACCTTGCATTGACCCTGAAGAGTCATCAGAGTCAGTTCATAGGCATGAACAAGCTCAACCCCAAGTCCCTCCTCCAGCTGCATATCCTTTTATGCAGGAGTTTGTTCAGATGATAAGGACTATGGGTCAACCACCAGTAGGAAATGTTGTAGCTAAAACTTATGAGCAGATAAGGAAGCAAGGTGCGAAAGCCTTTGTGGGTACCACTGATCCCACAGTTACTGAAAAGTGGCTAAGAGGCACCGAGAGAATTCTTGACCAGTTTGAATACACCACCGAGAAGAAGGTGAGCTATGCCATATCCTTATTTGAGTTAGATGCTCTAGATTGGTGGGAGACAGTACTGGGAAGTAAGAATATGCCGATGACCCTAATTTAGGAGGAATTTATGAGAGAGTTTGCAGAGAAATACACACCGGTAGTGTACCGGGATAGGAAGAAGATTGAGTTTCTTGAGTTGAAATAAAATGATTTATCAGTGGCCGACTATGAAGTACATTTTATGAGGTTATCAAAGTATGCTTCGGAAGAAGTTACCACAGATGAGTGAAAGAGAAACAAGTTTGAAAGGGGTTTGAATCTAGAGATTCAAGATAAGATGGCCATAAAACCTCCGACGTCTAGAGAAGTGCTAGAGACTGCTTTGCGAGCTGAGGAAATGATCATCGAAAAAAATAAAGTGGAGGCCAAAAAATAGAGAACCACTGGCTTATTCACTACCCCTACCCGCCCTAGTGGTAGTTCATCCTTTAGAGGCTTTAGTTTTCAATAGAGTGGATTTAGACGAGGTATAAGTCGGTTTAACCAGTTAAAATGAGGATTATTTAGCCAAGGATTTAGGCGATCTGATAGCTGGAGAGGGCTAGGTATATCGATGAGTAGTACATCGGCTCCAATATATAACAGATGTGGAAGGTTTCACTCGAGTGAATACTGGAATTCTAGACCGGGTGTGTGCTATAATTGCTATCAATATGGCCACTTCATCAGAGATTGTCTAGTGAGAAGAAGTACGGAAGGATCTTAGATGACAGTGTAGAGTAGTGCAGGAGAGAATGTACCTTTGGCTAGTTGTGGAAGAGGTTGAGGTGGTAGAGAAAGTAGAGCTGGCACTTCAAGTCAAACAGGATCTGCTGGTCCATCCCAAGGCCAAGCAAGGATCTATGTCATCACTCGAGAAGAAGCTCTTGTAGCTCTAGACGTGGTCACTAGTATTTTCACTATCTTTAACCATGATGCATATATGTTGATAGACCCAGGATCTACTTATTCTTTCACATCTCATGAGTTTGCATTGAGGGTGCATGGAATAATTGAACCATTAGAACATAGTTTATATGTTTCTATGCCTACTAGAGGTGTTGTGGTAGTAAATTCAATAGTAAAAGCATGCCCTATACTAGTAGGTGGTGAAACCTTATATGCAGACTTAGTGGTTATTAAACTAGAAGAGTTCAATATCATTTTAGGTATAGATTGGTTAGCAAGACATTATACGATTGTAAATTGTTATACTAAGTAAGTAGTTATAGAAATTTCAAGGGAGAAAAAAATAGTATTGGTGGGTGAGAGAAAAGTTGTGCCTACATGTTTGATTTCAGCAGTGATGGCATTTCAATTGATTAAAGATGGGTGTGAGGCGTACTTGGCCAATATAGTGGATACAACCCACATTAGTCTAGGAGTCAGGGAGATACCGGTGATTAGAGATTATGCCGATGTGTTTCTAGATGAACTACCGGGATTACCTCCATACCGAGAAGTAGACTTCGAGATTGAGACTGTTCTGGGGGTGGCACTGATATCAATTGCTCCATATAGAATGGCTCCTACAGAGTTGAAAGAGCTGAAGAAGTAGCTAGAGGAGTTGTTAGAGAAGGGGTTTATTAGACCAAGCATATCACCATGGGGAGCTCTGATTTTGTTTATAAAGAAGAAGGATGGTAATATATGATTGTGTATTGACTACTGGTAGTTGAACCGGCTCATGGTGAAGAATAAATACCCATTACCGAGAATTGATGATTTATTAGATCAATTGAAAGATACTACAGTATTTTCAAGGATAGATTTGAGATCGAGATATTGGTAACTCCGGGTGGCCGAATCTTCTATTTCTAAGACGACATTTAGAACTAGATATGGGCATTATGAGTTTCTGGTAATGTCTTTCAGATTGACTAATGCACCTGCAGCATTCATGTCGTTGATGAACAAGACTTTTCAGCAATATCTAGATCAGTTTGTGATCGTTTTCATCGACGATATTCTTATCTATTCTTAAAGTAAGGAAGTTCATGAACAACATCTCTGAACAACTTTATAGATATTGAGAGATCAACAGCTGTATGCTAAATTCGGCAAATGTGAGTTTTGGATGGAAGAAATTACTTTTCTTGGACATATAGTCTCGAAGGAAGGAGTGAAACCGGATCCATCGAAGATTAAAGCCATTATGGAGTGGGAGGCACCTAAGAATGTGATGGAGATTCTGAGTTTTCTCGGATTGGCCAGATACTATCAAAGATTTGTGAAAAGATTTCTCAGTTATTGCAAGACCTTTAACTAATTTATTGAAGAAGAATGTACAATTCTGGTGGACTGAGACATGTCAAAAGAGTTTTAAAAAGTTAAAGGAAGCCCTTACTACTACTCCAGTGCTTGCATTACCAACTAGAGATGGAGGTTTTGTAGTGTACATGGATACTTTAGGACAAGGACTGGGGTGTGTTCTTATGCAAAATGGGAAGGTGATCGCATATGCTTCAAAGCAATTATGAACTCATGAGTCTAATTACCCTACTCTTGATTTGGAGCTAGCCGCTATTGTGCATGCGTTGAAGATTTGGAGACACTATCTTTTTGGAGAGACCTTTTCCATTTTTACTAATCATAAGAGTTTGAAGTACATTTCCACGTAAAAAGAGTTGAATTTGAGGCAAAGAAGATGGATGGAGTTATTTAAAGACTATGATTGCACTATTGAGTACCATCTAGGAAAGGCGAATGTAGTAGCTAATGCCTTAAATCAAAAAACAGTAGAGATTGTGGCTGGAATATTTTACTATGAAAGGGAGAATCACGTGGCATTGCGAGCAATGAATGTTAATCTTGATGTTGGGGAAAATCACATATTGGCTACATTGTAAGTTAAATTGTTATTGGTGAATCAAATTGGAAAAGTTCAAATGGAAAATTCATACTTGAAGAAGATGAAAGAAAAAGTGGAAGCGGGAATCAATACTCAGTTTACAATTAGAGAAGATGGTATATTGGTGATTGGTAATTGTTTATATGTTTCGGATGTTAGAGAATTAAGGAGACAAATTATGAATGAAGCACATACCGCTCCTTATGTGATGCACCCCAGAAGTACAAAAATATATTAAGATTTGAAGCCTTTCTATTAGTGTCCAACAATGAAGAAAGATGTGGCGGAGTACATGGCAAAATGCTTGACATGTCAATAAGTAAAAGCCGAACATCAAGCACCTGCGGGGAAAATTACAATCATTAAAGATACCAGAATGGAAATAGGAGAGAATAACAATGGACTTTGTGATTGGGTTGCCATGAATATTTCGGAAGCATGATGCTGTGTGGGTGATAGTTGATCGACTTACTAAATCAGCTCATTTATTACCTACACAATCAATAGATTCTTTAGACAAGTTGGCATCTTTATATGTTTCCGAGATTGTGAGATTATATAGGGTTCCTGTGTCAATTGTATCCGATAAAGATTCACATTTTACATCGCATTTTTGGGGAAGTTTACAAGAAGCATTGGGTAGTAAACTATATTTTAGTACTGCTTTTCATCCGTAAACAGATGGACAATCGGAGAGGACGATTCAGACCTTAAAAGATATGATGAGAGCTTGTACTATAGAGTTTAAAATCAATTGTGATGATCATTTGCCATTACTAGAATTCACCTATAATAGCAGTTTTCACTCTAGTATTGGAATGGCACCATATGAGGCTCTCTATGGAAGAAAATGTAGTAGTCTAATTTGTTGGGATGTGAAAGGCTTGAGATAAATCAAAGGACCGGATTTGATATAATAAAATATAGAAAATGTTCAAGTGGTCAAGAAATTCTTAAAAGCAACCCAAGATCGCCAGAAAAGTTATGCGGATCGACATCGTCGTGAGATGGAGTATGATATTGGAGAAAATGTTTTCTTGAAAGTATCACCATGGAAAGAAATTCTGAGATTTAGTAAACATGAAAAGTTGAGTCCAAGATATGTTGGGCCTTATGAACTTATAGAGAGGATTGGACCACTAGCTTACAGGTTGGCTCTTCTAAGAGAATTATCTTCTATTCATGACGTGTTCCATATGTCGAAGCTAAGGCGATACCGATCAGACCCAAGTCACATTATACAAGAGCCAAAAATTAAAATCTCTGAGAACCTAACCTATATGGAGGAACCAATAGAGATTTTAAATCAGAAAGTAAAGCAGCTAAGAATAAAAGAGATTCCGATAGTGAAGGTGAAGAGGAGCCACCATTCTCCAAAAGAAGCCACATGGGAAGTGGAAGAGCAGATGAAGTAGAAATACCCATATTTATTTCCAAAAGATGGTGAGTAGTTAATTTCGGGGATAAAATTTTCTTAAGGGGGGAAGAAATATAACACCCGTCCTTTAACATACGTATGTATAATGTATGCATTGTATTTTATGCATAATAGATAATGACCTTTATATAAGTTTAAGATTAAGTATGTGTTGTAGAGAGGGGCTAGATTGTAAGATAAGTTTGGAGGTAATTGTCACAATAGAAAGTTATAGGGGTATAGTGCAATATGCGCATTTCATTAAGGGGCTAAGTAGATATTTTGGTGATATATGTGTATAAATATTAAGTATATTATTATTATTTTATTTTATGATAAATATGTATTTATTGTTATGGTTGAGCATTTAATATTAAGGAGACTTTAGGGGGCCATTTGGTGAGCTTTGATTGGTTGTAGTATATATGTGTATATGTGAGTGTATGTGTTAGTGTAGAGTATGTAGAGATTGAGAGGAAGAAGAAGTTAATTTGGGTTTTGAAGAGTTTTGATCTTATTTAAACTAGCAATTGGGAGGCATTAGAAGATCTTATATTCATTAGAGCATAATTGGTAAGCTTTACTTATGTTATTAATTGATTTAAGTTGAGTTTTTATAGGTTGCAATTCGGGTCCTGTATACCCTTTTTTTAGTCCCATTGCTTTTGCCATAACTTGAGCTATATATCTCTGATTTGAGCATGATTAGATTCTCTGGAAACTTCAGAGAGTTCTTTACAACTTTTATATTTTGATCTTGAGCTGAAATGGCTGTTAAACTTATCTATTAGGGCCGGACATTTTATTGCTCACTTTGAGTACTTTATTTTACCCGAATAGATTCTAAAATCCATAATTAATTCCATACTTTTCTGAATTGAGTAATTCTAATTAGAATTAGAAGTAGATACAAACCCTAGCTTCAATAGCAATTTGGGGGTTATTAGAATTGTGTGTGCATCTTTAGGTCATATTGAACTTTGAGCATTTAGTTGCACTTTGTGAATTTAAGGTGAATTGTAATGTTTGCTTATTGAAATTAATATATAATTATGTGTAGGAGTTGGAAAAGATAGAGGAAACCTTACCCAACAGAGAGAGCTTCTCTTTGATAAGGAGTTGAAGTTTTTAGTAAGTAATTGTTAATATAATACTTATATATATTAATTCTCATGTAATTATAGTTATTTGACTATGTTTTTTTGTGTATGCCATTTACTGTGGCAAGAATGAGATATATAAGTATATATTGATTGTAAGAATATTGAATGATTGATTGAGAATGTATTGTGGTGAATTATGAATGTTGGCACCTATGTTGTGCAAGCCACTTGATGTGGTATGAATTGTGATTCACTATGTTGTTAGAAATGATGAGAAATGATATGGATATTGAATTTTGATGATATAATTATACATATACATATTGATTGATGTGAGGAATGTGAGGTTTACATGTGATAGTGGAGACTGAGCTGGGCATAGAGCCTCTATTAATTATGAAAACTGAGACTGAGTTGGGCAGAGAGCCTCAGAAGTGGCCATTTATGTGAGAAATATAAACGTGTGAGATCTAAGACTGAGCTGGGTAGAGAGTCTCAGAAATGGCCACTTATGTTAAAAAAATATAAATTATATGAGGAATAAAGCAATGTGTGAGAAATGTGTGATGATAAACTCCGGCCGGATAACTAACTTGCATAAACATGCATTGTTACATTGTGTTTATATATATATATATATATATATATTGAACTGGATTGAATGTGAGGTGTGATTGTGTAGATTATGATTGTGAATTGTTTAGAATGGTATGATTTGGTGTATATGAGGCACCAACAATGTAATTTTGGTGTTGTATATCTTTTTGTGACATTTTGAATATTGTACAGATTGTTATACATGGCCATGTGGTTTTAAGACATGGCCATGTATATGTTGAGATTTGAAATCAAGACTTCATGCACGGCCGTTTGCATCCTATGAGGAAAAATGTTGAACTCAGGCACGGTCGTATGCCATTTTGGCATGGCCATGCAATTTCAAGAAGAAAAAGTGCCAAATCAGGCACGGTCGTGTGCCATTTTGGCGTGGCTGTGCATGTCTAGAGCAAAAAAGGCAAGTCTCAAGCACGGTCATGCATAATTTCCACATGGCCGTGCGAGCTCAGTGTGCTGAGTTTACCAACTTTGGCACAGCCGTGCATAATTCTTGCATGGCCGTGTGCAGCCTTTTGTGCTGAATTCTTGTAGTTTATCATGTAACATGTTTTATCTATATATTCCTTAATTAGTTATTGAGGAGTATTATATATATGTTTATATTGATAATTATGTATTGAGTCGCAATCTCATTCCTTTGCAATTGTATTTTTCAGACTTGGATAGATAAACTAGCTTGAGGTGCATATTTGATAGAGCTTGATGTGTGCGTCTTATTAGAAATCTCAGGTGAGTCAATGACAAGCTTAGTGTCGTCATCTTCATCCTCATGAGCATTTCACCAATTTGGTATTAGGGATTTTGTAACGAGACTATGTTGTTTTTGTATACATATGTAATACTATGTTCATTGTATAAACTTATATATTTATATATATAACATATCTTTTGAGAAAATTTTTCCTATATCATATGTTTATGATTTTATTAGGGACACGTGTATGTAGTACTTGAGGGTGCTACAAAACCACCCTTTTTTTTATAAAAAAAAAGATATACAACTTCAAACCTTATTTAATGCCCTAACATTCAATTCTTTTCATTGTTTTTATAGTTCTTATATTGTGGGTATTAATTATAACCAAGGATTATAAAGATTGAATATTGAATGGATTCTTGAAACTTATTAATTATTCTTTTTAAGACTAATTATGGGTTGAGAGTTAGTATATATTAGGTAGTTTTAAAATTTGAGATACTATAATTCCTCCTAAAAGTAAGAGTTTGAGTGAGCCTTTAGAAAATAATTGAGTTACAATTTAGTCCTAAAAAAATTAGTAATTATAAAATTTTAAATTTAATAAAATTATTTTATTATATTTCTTTTATCTTAAAATTATAAATCGGGTTTGAGCTTTTCATATGTTAATAGAAATATAGTTGATATAGTTAAATTATAATTACTCATTAATATATTTTATTAATAATAATTTAAATAATGATGAATTGTACAATAAAATACAATTATCTATTTTTAAATGAGATAAAAGTTAATTTTACGAAATTAAAAATCACATAATTCAAACTATTTACTTTAAGATACTCTTGAGAACAAATGACTTTTGAATTATTTTCTCACTAATGATATATTATTTAATTAATATTAAATAACTCATAATTAAAATTGAAAGGAAAAGAGGGAGGAATAATAAATCACAAAGAAATATAGTTTACTGACCATTTTCTCCTGCAGTGGAAACCGTGGTAAATATGTTGATCGGATCTTTGACTACTAAAGCAAAGGCTATGTCTTCACAATCTAAATATCAATGGAATGATCTAGAATGGGAGAAAATACATGGAGTATTTTGGTGTAGAGAGAGGAAAAATACGCTGCGTTAGTTCTTGGGTTAGGTTATATTATGTTACGTAAACATAAAATAAATATACTCTACAAAAGAGTAGGAAGTAAACTTCTAATATGAGTTTTTTACACCCAATCTAAACGACAAAAACAAAAAAAAAAAAAAAAAAAAAAAAAAAAGAAGAGAGCAACCATAATGTAAATTTAAATTTAGATTGGGACTTCACAAAACAAGATTGAATGATTAGGGGGTTCAAAATAATAATAATTTTCAATTGAAGCCCTCAATAGCAAAAAGTAAACTTCCTTTAAAACTCATCTTCATCACCATCTGTGTATTTGACTACTACCGCTCTGCAACTCCAAAAACGACAACCCAAAAATGACGAGCAGCCCATTCCTCTACAGAAATGGTGTCGTTTCACACTCTGCAACCACTCCATCAATCACCAAATTCCTCGAGTCTAATCCAGGTGCTTACACCACAACTCGCACACACAACAATGCCACTTCTCTCTTATTTTGGCCCCAACATTTGCAGAGACTTTCAAATTCCTCCATAATTATTTTCAATTCAAATCCCCATTTTTTCTTCAAAACATTAAAATCCAGAAACCAAATTTCTTTGCCATCACTGCCTCCAGGAATTTGGGACTCAAAGATTGAAGCTTTGGCTAATGATTCAATGAAAAAGGTGTTGCCTTTGGCTTTGAAAGAGAGAAATGATGGAGAGGAATTGGCAATTACAGTTGTAGTTAGTGGGGATTTTGAGAAATTGGAAAATTTGAATTTGCATAAGGGAATTAGTGATTTTGATGTGATTGATGTATGTTTGCATGTTGGAAAGTATGTTCCTTTTGTGTTTGGTGCTAAAGGAAATGGTGCTCATTTGGCTGTTGTTGGCTATGGTAGGGATTTTGCTGAAGCTAAA
>CATIWO010814389.1:0-14479 GCA_949673435.1 Macaranga tanarius | reverse complement strand
AAAATATATTAATTAGAAAAAATTATATATAAATATTAAAATTATAAATAAATTTTTTTAGTTATATAATTAAAGAATAAGCTTTAAAAAATTATAAAATAATAAATAAAAAATTTATATTAAAAAATTAATTAACTGAATAACCGAACTGAACCAAGTCGGTTCAGTTAAATTCAGTTTTTTTTTTTAGTTCGGTTTCGATCACAATTATTCTTTAATTAGTTTTGATAGTTCTTTGACCGAACCAACCGATGCTCACCCTTAGTCACACCTCCCGAACAAAAACATCTAACAATGCTAACACTGTTGAGAAAAAAAATAAAAATTCACAATGTAGAATGAATATCGTTTTGTTTGGTACATTTACTAATGGGGGTGGGCATGTGGAATGCTTGTTGATCTAAGAGGTTATTAAATAAATGATGTGAAGTGACAAAAGAATGGGGGCATATGGTATTTGCCCTTACCCCTAAGGTACTTCTGCATTTATAAGCATTTCATTATTGTTGATAGTACAAAAGTTATATGAAAAGGAAGCTACAAGATGTGTATCCTCGATCATTAATTGTGCGGCTAAATATTTTTGGAATAATAACAACCTGAAAATAAAAGTAATCAATTGAAAATAAATAGGGTAGATGTGGATTATAAAAGCTTTAGGGTCCTTTTGGTTGGGCGTTTTGCTCAACGTTTGGTGAAAAAATTAACAATTTGTTTGTTTTGGAGTTTATGAGCTGGTAAGAGCGTTTTATATGCAAAAGAAATGCTCAATTCCAACAACTACATTTTGGAGTTGTTGGAACATTGCAAGTGCATTTCATTTTTTTTACCTTCTATACCCTTCATTTTTTTTACCTTCTATACCCTTAATTATTTTTCAATACAAATTAATTTATCTACAACACAACATCAATTTTACATGTTACTATAAAAAATTGTAGTATTTTAAAAAATAAAATATACCATGAGAAAGATAAAATTATATTGAATTTTATGTCACAAACCATTTCGGAAACCGACGTCGAAAATGGTAATTTGATGAATAGTACTATTCACACACTGTAAAAAATTTGTGGTATTTTATAAAACAAAATATACCACGAGAAAGAGAAAATTACAGGAATTTTTTTGCTGCAAGCCGTTTTGGAAACGGATGTCGGAACAGTAATTTGATGAATAGTAAAATTATACTTTTTGTATGTCACTATTCACGCATTGTAAAAAAAATTGTGGTATTTTAGAAAAAAATATACCATGAGAAAGAAAAAATTACGTTAAATTTTTTGATGCAAGCCGTTTTGGAAACGGATGTCGGAACAGTAATTTGATGCATAATAAAATTGTACTTTTTGCATGTCATTATTCACGCATTGTAAAAAAATTATGGTATTTTAGAAAACAAAATATATCACGAGAAAGAGAAAATTATGTAGATTTTTTTAACGTAATCCGTTTTGAAATCGGAGTCGGAATAATTAATTAAAATAATGAAAAAATAAATTTGCATGAAAATTTTGCATGAAATGAAATTTGCTTTGCCTGACCATTACTATTCACATGTGTTACTATTTATACACCGTTAAAAAGTTGTGGTATTTTATAAAACAAAATATACCATGAGGAAGATAAAATTATGTAGAATTTTCTAACGTAATCCGTTTCGAAAACGAGTGTCAAAAATGATAATTTGATGAATAATACTATTCACACACTGTCAAAAAAATTGTGGTATTTTTGAAAAAAAATATATTACGAGTAAGAGAAAATTATGAAGAATTTTCTAACGAAATCTGTTTCGGAATAGTTAATTAAAATAGTGAAAAAAAGTAAATTTGCATGAATTTTTGCATAAAAATGAAATAGTAAATTATTGTGAAATTTATTTTGCATGAAAATGAAATAGTAAAAAAAAAGTAAATATTGTTCACTACATTGTAGCATACTGTTTTGGGTAAATTATATATTTTTATTTATAATTTGTTTGATATTTTTTAACTTTTTATATTATGATATTTTTTTGATAATATATTTATATTGACATAAATGTATATTTATATGTATTTGAAAAATATTTAACATCATAATAATCTTTAAATATGCATACAAATAAATTTAAATAATAAGTTGTCCTTATTGGTAATTTCATATTGTAACAGAAACAGCTTCAACAGCTAATCAAAATACGTAATTACTAACAACAGCAACAACTAACTTAACCACAATAATAACAGCAACAACAACAATTACAGCTAATTCAAATGGGGCTTTAGATTTCTTTATGATGTAGAAAAGACAATAAATATATGTATTATTAAAATAATATTTTGAATTAGTAAATAAGACTCATTTCAAAAGTTAAAATTCAGTATTTAAGTGCCCAAATTTTATTTTTCTGGCACAAAAATTATGAGTTCAATCCATCATAAATTTAAAATTATAACCACATTTTTTTTATATCTATTTGCACAGAGAATCTTAAATTTAAATTTTATAGTACATGCTTTTTTAAAGAAAAATCATTCAGCTTATTTTTCATTATGTTTTTATAAATGTTAATTTGTTAAACTTATATTTTTACTATTATAACTACGAAATTTGTTCTTAATTTTATTTTTAAAAATATATATTGTTTTTCAAACAAATTTAGGTAATGTAATTGAAAAATTATAAAAGTTTTTTATTGAATATTGAAAAATTCACAAGCTCTTTTTTTTTTTTTTAAGTATAAATGATAATTTCACCTCTTTTATCATAGTAATAAAGAAGACTTTCATCCAACTATTAAACTTCTAAAATCATTTTCATACAATGTTCATATAAGATTCATATTTTATATATATTTTCAAGTAATTTTTATATTTTGAACATAAAAATATATTGTTCTCATGTAAAAATTATATATATATATTTTCAAAGTTACTTGTTGAAAATTATATTATCAATTTAACAAGTTTTAAGATAGCATTCCATCAACAAAAGAGATTTGCTCATGTCATTGCTAATTCAATTTTAAAATTTAAAGTCAAATTATATATTTCTATTACTTATGGAATTTCTTGTAATCATGTGGAAAGTTCCCTTTAATTCAATCGGACAACAAATAATGAATAACAATGCCCTATAAAATAAAAGTGGAGGAATAATGTACTTGGGCAACCACATGAGCTTTGATCAATTAAGCACTATTTAATTTTTGACTTATTATGTTTAGGTATAATGTAATGTGCATCATTAAATTTCACAAAAGCAAACATGTGACGTTGAATACATCTTAATAATAATAATTATCCAAAGTAAAAGTCTCATAATTCATTCAACTATACTCACAAATATTCACATCATTTTCTAATGAGCATAAATAATTATTAACATTGAATTTGAAGTTGTTAATAATTTATGGTGAAACATTTTTATATGACTTTAAAAAATTTAAAAAGAATAAAAAATTTCAAAATAATATTAATATAAAATCTGAATAGCTGAAAAAATTTACTTGTTCTTATGAGTAATCAAATTCTAAATCAAAAACGACTTTACATTCACAAATATTTGAAAATAAAAAAACTTAATGTCAATAAATTTTCTTATTCATTGTTCGATTTTTGTCATTTATTTTGAGTTTTTTTATTGTTGAATTTATGATATTTATTAATTTTCATTACCACATCAATAACTAAAAATGGACTCGCTTATTGGGATGGATACTTCCCATTCCATCAATTTAAAATAGAACAAATCTGAGCATAAATTATTAAATTCAAGTCAGGTCCACCTAGACTTATTTATTATTTATTATTAAAATATAAATTTAAAATTTTATACATAGATTATAAATATTATAGTTATGCATAGTTTATATAAATTATAATTTTTTTTTGAAATATGTGTTAATTTTGTTTTATCTTTGCTAAGGTCTCTTAAAGACAACACTTAAGTAAAAAAAATCCATTGCTAGCTAACTTGATAGGTATTGATTGGTTTATATATAAAATGTAGGTAATGGCAGATTCAAAATTAATTATTTTACATACCAAAAATAATTAATTATTTTTTTTATAGTTATTGTTAATTAAAATTATTGAGTAGAGGCGTACGAATTGTCGAGTTGTAAAGTAGAAAAATTATGTCAATGTAACGTGAGATTTTATTTTGATATTTTTATTATTTTTATTAATTTAAATAGATATTAATTAATTTTTATTATTGAATTAATAATATATAATTTAACTAATAAACATGGGTCAATTATTTGAAAATGTTGATGTAAACATGGGCCACACATACTCTCTTAGCAGTGAAGAATTTCCGAATATGTACTATATGAAAACGAGGGGCAAAGTAGTTGAGGAAAAGCAAAAGCCAAAAAAGCAGTAAAAGGCAAAATCCACACACCACAGCAAATCTACTGCTCCTTCTTCTTCTCTGCACTCTCTCCATCATCACCGTATCACCCAAAAGCAACCATAAAATAAGGAACCACCACCACCATTTCACCCGTTTCCTTCTTCTCCCTTCACTCTCACTGCAACTAATATTAATATTATATATCACTAACCTGAAAGCGAACAACTGTACTGCTTCTCTACACTCCAAGCAGTAAATGCAGTCTCTTACACAGCTCAGGTACAGTGGCTTTTTATTTTTATTTTTAATTTTTGTATGTATATATTCTGTTTCTCTCTTTTATCTGTTCTCCGGTAATCTAATCCATACTCGAGGTTAAATTCATGCTTCTTCTTCTTCTGCATTATTGGATTTATTTGATGTACGCTTGAAAATTAGGTTTGACCTGAGAATCTGCTGTTTGAAGCTGGCTAGGTAGGTGAAACGGCGACGTTTTGGTTGTTCAAAATAGAGTAGTTAGGGTTTTTGATATGGAAATGGAAGCGACGAGGAGGATGAAGAAGTACAAGCAAGAAGTTAGTCCAGAAAGAGCGAAAGTATGGACGGAGAGATCTCCGAAGTACCAGCAGAAGAATCGGAGAGTAGCTGTTGTTTACTATCTCTGTAGAAATCGGCAGCTCGAACATCCTCATTTCATTGAAGTGCCTCTGCCTTCACAGCAAGACGGCCTTTACTTGAGAGGTAGTGCTTTTCTTTTCTTAATAGAAATAATTTTTGTAATTGTTGACTGTGTTATTCGTTATTTTTTGTAGATGTGATTGACAGACTTAATGTGTTGAGAGGCAGGGGAATGGCTTCGATGTATTCGTGGTCTTGCAAGAGGTTAATTTGATTAGTTAGTTATTGTTTTTTGATTTATTTGAAGATTTTTTTTTTTTTTTTTATGTTTTGTTCGTGTTTAATTTGCTCGAGTGTTTGGATTGGATTTTGTAGAAGTTACAAGAATGGATTTGTTTGGCATGATCTCGGTGAGGATGATTTAGTTCTTCCTGCTCATGGAAATGAATATGTTCTTAAAGGTTCTGAACTCTTTGATGAATCCAATTCAGGTATAATTTAATTTGTTTTATCCCGAAGTAATTGAATTATTTATACTATTGAGGTGCTGTGAAATAATAGTGTAATAAGATTGGATTTCTTTCTTTGCGCAGATCGTTTCAGTCCTGTTGGGACCATTAAAATTCAAAATCTGAAACAATTGCCGGAACTGGCTTCTTCAAGATGTCAAGATGATTCCTCGTCATCTTCGAGTCTGAATGGGAAAGAAACAAAGCATTCCCAGGATGATGAGCTTTCCCCTCCGCTTCAACGTCCCAGCCCTTCTGGTGTTTCACCAGAATCTAGAGATGGGAAGAATTCTTCTTGGAATGGTTCTTTGAGCTTGACCGAGTATAAGGTTTGCAAGAGTGATGGATTAGCAGATGCTTCGACTCAGACTGAGGAAAATGTCAGCAGACCTAAATCTCGAGAAACTTGTACAAGGGGTGTTTCAACTGACGATGGTTCATTAGAACATGAATGCAATGATAATTATCAAAATCATGTTCCGCGTGTTAAGGGGAATTCTGAGATAAGTGAGAATTCAGTTTCGCCTCCCCCGTCATCTTCTAGTGCCTCTTCATCAGGTGGAAAGACTGAAACTTTGGAGTCTCTAATTAGATCTGATGTTAATAATAATAAAATCAACAGTTTTAGGATTCTTGAGGAAGAGGAAATTCGAATGCCAGGCAATGCAAGGCTCAAGGCCAGCAATATGTTGATGCAATTGATCTCCTGTGGGTCAATTTCGGTGAAAGATCACAGTTTTGGACTCATTCCAACATATAGGCCCAGGTTTTCCCATTCAAAATTTGGTTCTCCATTGTTCTCTACTTCAGTAATGTTAGGGGAACTTGATTGCCTCTCTGAGAATCCGAGGTTGATGAGTCTGAGATTGGAAGACAAGGAATATTTCAGCGGTAGTCTGGTTGAGACAAAAATGCTCAAGGAAGAAGGAGACGGACCTAATTCTTTGAAACGTTCTTCTTCCTACAATGCAGACAGGTTAATTTGTTTCCAGTTTTTGTTAATGAATTTGAATTAACTTAGTTGCTTAATGGAGCTAAAGTTCTGTTCAAGTGCACTTGAAAAATCATTCAACAACCTTCTTTAATTAGTCCTTTCTGCTTTTGCCTTTATCTTTGCCCTCAATTATGAGGTCACATGGAAATTTGTCCCACTAATGAAATCCCTTCAATTGTGTCTCACCTTGTGTTTAAATGCACAATGCTTTTTTCTAGAATAGAGTTGTTATGCACAATTAAAGGATCATCCAACAAATCGAGTCATCATGAAATCCTTCTCAGATAGCTGTATTGAAAAAGAACTTTGCCCTGGCATTTGATTAAAATGTGAATTTTCATGATGTAGTGGTCCTGATGTTGGTCCTAAACATGGAATAAGCTTATAGCTGTAAAGGCTAAAGCTTTTCTAGTTTGTGCAATCTCATCAATGTGAACTACAAGTCCGGAGTTCTAAGAGGATGTATTGCTTTAGTAGTGTAATGTAATTTATACTATTATGTTTATTGGCTTCCTTCCAATAGTAATCAAACAGGATGATCTTGCAATCTTCTCTATCTATATTTTGTTATCACAGCTAAATTATGGAACTAAATTGAATGGCAGGACCTGTAAAGAACTAGATTCAGCTGAGAACAATGAAGAGTCAACCTCAGGACGTTCAAAATGCATTCCGCGATCAATAAAAGCCTCGATCAGCAAACAACCAAGAAGTGAATCTATGAGATCGCCTGTTTCTGATAAACCACGAAGCTCTTCAGACGGGGCTGATGGCTCTGAAACCATAAAGAGTAGTACATCCAATGGCAGCAGCAAAAGAATCACAGAACCTTTTTCAGGTAAAAAGCAGTCAAAGAAGCTTGATTCCTTCAGGGAAGAGAAGGAGAAGGTGATCAAAATTGAAGAAAGTTAAGTCTCAACTCCTACTTATTTCTAACTATGTCATCCTTGTCATTACTAATTTTTGAGTGACAAATCAATTGACTAGTTGCGTAACTTTCTCCCAACAGGCTTTCTTCAGGAGCTCGGGTTATAATCCAATCAAAAGCACCATGCGATGCGGCTATTTGCAGCTCGTAGAGCAGATTTTGAATAGCAATGGTAACAAATTTGTTCAATTTTCTCTAGAAAAGGAAAATCCATGCTTATTATGTAAAACTAGTGATTTCAAAACTTTGTTTTGAATTTCAAATGATGGTGATTTCTTGGCGGGTCCAATGGTGATGATTCTGTAAATCCATAAAAGTTCTGAAAAGAGGAAAATCACTCATTTTGCAGAGAGCAAGTTCAGGGAGTGGTCCACTAGATGGGTCAGCTTTCATAAATGAGATAATACTTTTTTCATGTAGCTACAGTTTGCAATATAGTCCTTTTCAGTAATGATTCTTTTTCATCTTTAAGATTAAGTCCTATGATGGTTAGATTTAAGCTTGATCTATGAGGCCTAAGTAATTTTTACTTTGTTGATTGGTTAAGTTAAAATATACAAGCCTACTTCCATAAAAAAAAATATATATATATACAAGCCTACGGTGGAGATTTGTTTCTCAAATGTTGGACTAGTAAGCATCCTAGGCAAATATATTTATTATTTTAATCATAAATTCTAGGCATATATTTATTTATTTTGGAGACAATGTCAAGACGATTAGTACTTTAAAGTAGGCCAAAAAGCCTCCTTGGTTGACTCGTCAATGCAAAAAGTAGTTGACTTGTGGGTGTTCTCTAGAAAATCAAAGCAGCAGCGTATAACTTCGAAGTCAATTTAGAATCATTATGTTTTTTTTTTTTTATTATACAGTAAAGGTATTTTCAGGTTAGCTTAAATATCACATGAGCCCAGGAAAAAAATGAATGAGATTTGGTTTTTGCATAGTCTTACAACAGTCTTATTTTTGGCTGAAAGAAATTTCTAAGTCATTAGATATATAGATTTTTTGAACTTAGAGCGGCTAATATGATGTGGGTTTTACGTGCGGTGATAATTTTTATCAGGGGGTAGGAGCAGTAGTGATAAATTGAAGATAAATTCTTACAATGCTGTGAGATATTGAATTTGAGACCTTATTAGAGCCTCGTCTAATGGTCTAGGGCTCATTGGAATTAGATATATACTATAGGCTGATAATTTATAAGAATAAATGAAATCAGTTTTTGGGGGGTTTGGTTTTTGCATTTATTGTGGTTTGACTATAAGAAAGAAATTGATAATTACATTATTATTATTATTATGTGGGAAAGGATGAAATAGGGGAAGAAAGTCTGTGGTTTATTATTATTATTAGAAAAGATTATTTTTATCTTTATGCGATGGCCAGTTCTGAACTACAGTACACTCTGAATCGCAGTCTGGCTTGTTGTTTCCTTTAAGACATTGACCACTACTTGTAAATTTCAAAGCAAAAGACAAGCTACTACGTTTTCTTTTTTCACCTATAATTGAAAAAGAATTTTTATATAGTATCCCAAATTGAACAATTACAGAAAGAATGTTTTATTTATTCTTTTTGCACAAAGGATAGGCCTTGAATGGGTTATAGCTTAATTGGTATGTCTATATGTTGTGGTTGATGAAAGTAATGGATTTCGCAATCAAAGAAAAACACATGTTTGTCACCTTGCAACCTATATTTTTATTTGCCAATACATTCGACCCTTATTAAACGGATTTGCCAATACATTCGTCCTTATTGAGCGGATGGAGATAACTATAGTTAAAAAATATCCAGTTTGATTTTTGTAATTTTAAAATATTTCTTTTTAATGCTTATAATTTTTATCATTAACAAATAAATCTATACAATAGCTAAAATAATCTAATTAAATATTTTAATTAAATTTATTAAAAATTTTTAAAATTATGTATATTTTCAATTTTTTATCTAATTAAAATGTAGGTCATTTCTTTTAATATATATATATATATATATATATAATTAAAAAATATAAAAAAAAATAACACATGAATATATATATATATATATATATATATATATGTTTATTCAAACCAAATTACATACATCACTTGTAATTATAAATGAATTCCACGAAATTTTATGAAATTCATTTATATTAAACACACTCTTAACAAATTTGGTATAGCTTAATATATATATATATATATATATATGAATTTTGCTATGGTGTGTATATTATTTTAAGCCAAATAAACAATTATATAAAATTTCAAAATTAATGCTTAGTGCATAATATAAATGAGAAACTGCATCGCACCCATTAAATTTTCGATAACA
Organism: Macaranga tanarius; assembly: GCA_949673435.1. Lineage (NCBI taxonomy): Eukaryota > Viridiplantae > Streptophyta > Magnoliopsida > Malpighiales > Euphorbiaceae > Macaranga > Macaranga tanarius. The sequence continues at coordinate 4,761 of CATIWO010814389.1, read as the reverse complement.
ATTAAAAATCGTATAGATCGTTTCTAAGTAAAATAGAAACATTAAATTAATCAATAACACTTTAATTTAATATTTTACCACTTAGATATATTCATTGTTTTGCTTGAAACACAAAATACTTATTTTCAGGGGAAATAAAGTCATGTATTCACTTTTCTTTTACTTCTTTGGTATTTCAAAATTCAAAATCAATAATACTTGCATGAGTGTATGTTATATACATGTATTCTTTTTATCAAACCATAACCAATATTGATTCAAAAAAACCATAACCAATATTGTTTATTAGAGAAAATAGATACTAATAATAACATTATTGAGATGTTGGAGTAAATTAAGTAGTTATAAAGTTTACTTATACTTTTAAGCTCAATCTCAAATCATTATTAGGTGGAGTTAAAATCATATAAAGCAACCAACATTAATCTATTCTTTCCACAACTAATGTTACTTCATCCACGTATCCTTTCTTCATACTATTGTTACTTCATCCATGTATCCTTTCTTCATACAATTGTTGTAAGATAAGGACAATAGGGAGCTTAGTATGAAACTTGAAGCTGTTATCATTTCAATGGATGCTCTAGAAGTGTTTGAAGTGGGATTGTTCTCCTGTTGGTCTTATCATGAAGATTGCATAATGTTGGCTACGTTGGGTGAGGAATTGAATTGTGCTTTATGAAGATTACATAATGTTGCCTATGTTGGCTAAGGAATTGAATTGGGCTAAATTCACATGTGTAAGGGATCTGCCAACATAGCAGTATTGCAACTGATGCATTAAGAGTTGTGGTTCCATACTTTTAAATCACTATTTAAATCACCTGATCAGATAATCAATAACACAAAGAGTTTTTTTTTTTTTTTTTTTAAGAGTAAATTCCTCCCATATCTATAAACATTTTATATATTGTATGCATGTCACATTGATGTGGCTTAACAAATTTAGATAGTGACAAGTTGCAATTCACCTCTAATATTTAGTGTGAGGTTTAGTTAGATTTTTTTTTAAAATTTTTTTAGCTTGAAAATAAAGCTAATGCTGTTAAATGGAGTGATTTGACCACTTCAAAAAAATCTGACATCTAAAACAATTATAAAATGATTGCTGAAATTAATTTTCTGTGAAGATATTTTAAATTTTTTAAATCAATAAGCAAATTTATTTTAAATTTTTTTATTAATAGTATAATTTTTAATAAAATTTATTATATTTAACTATTAATTTTTCTAATTAAATTAAAAATAATATATTAAAAAATAAAAATTTAAATTAAATTAAATTATTATTAGTATTATTATTATTATTATTATTATTAACAAATATGTCATCATTCTATATGTTACTAACAAATGACAATGATAAAAAAAACCAATATTATTTTACTCTTTTTTTTTTCTCTCCTAAAGCAAGACACATGTTGATGTTCAAATTTTTTTTTTTAATTTTTTTCTTTTTCGCTTATGAAGAATTAAAAGATATAGACAATCTTTATTTTTTTTATTTTTTAAAAAGCAACAATTAAAATACCAGAAAGAGTTGCAAAATTTTGAAATGAGATATGGACAGTACAAAACAAGTTCGACTTTGGTTATGGTTTTGGAGGTAGCGTAGGTAGAGACCAACATCAAGATGCACCAATAATTAACCAACATCGACTTTGGTTATGGTTTTGTTAGTAATATTTATTTATTTATTTTTTGATAGGAACCAAACTTCATTACTTAAGAATGCATTACATCATAAAAAAGCAACTGCTCAACACAAGAAGGATCTGTCTGCCATATCCTAAGACCAGCATCAGACCGAGCTAAAGCTGCAAGAGCATGTGCTACCCGGTTTGCTAGTAATATTTATTAAGTTTAATTTTACTTTGAGAAATTAGAAGTTGTTTATTGTTGCATAAACTTCTTTGAATGCAGTTTGTTAAATTCACGTTTAAATCATAGTTACATTGAGTTCAAACTATGTCGAGCCAGAGCTCTTGTGGGCTACCGAATATCAGGGATACTAAAAAAATAACTATGTCGAATGTGTAAAGTTAGTCTATTTTTTCTAAAATTGATGTTATTTTATTCACATTCAACAGAAATTCCGCAAAGTCACATTCTTTGCACAAAGTGTTAATTTATTACTTTATTTGCATTGATTTTTTTTCACTAATTGTGATAATTGACGTTACCTTACCTTCAAACTCAGATCGGAAATTTTTATATACATAAATATTTATGTTACATGCTATTATGTTTGATATGTACTAACATATATATATATATATATTAATAATTTTAAATAATGCCAAACAATGTGTTTTCAATATTTAAGGTATTTTGATATTTCTTGATTGTACTGATATTATTGTTATTTTTTTAATCAAAATTTACTCTTAATTTTCAATGAATGAAAGATTTATTTTTTCTCAAAGAAAAAAGTCTAAATGTTTTGAATAACGAGAAATTAGTATAAAATTCAGTCTAAAATTTCAAAAATAATTAGATGAATTAAAGATTCAAATTTAAATTGTAGTCATGAATCAAATACTTATTTAAGCAAAATTTGAAAAGAAATTCTAGTAATAATTAGTAGTAATTCCAATTCTATATGGTTAAAAAAGTCTGCTACATCTCTAAGGGCGTAACAATAATTATATAGAGCCTCAACATCTGTGAAGTGCGAAAATAATAGCTAGCTTGCGTTTTCCACTAGAAAAATCTTTACATCCAACATATTATCAGCTAATTTTTTTTTTTGGTCAGATAATGATCGTATTTATCATTACTTAAAATAAGAGTTTACATCCACTACTAATAAGCGACTTAACTCCTCAAGCACTAGCCATGTTTTTTGATAGCCAGTCAGCTACACTATTTACCTCTCTCGGCACAAATCTAACTTTATAGCTCTATAGCTTGTTTTTAATGCTATATATTTCTTCGACAATTGCTCTAATTTTCCAAGGGATAATTGAGGACTACGAATTACATATGTTGACCACCATCAAAGAATTTGATTCTAGCTCGACATTCTGTAAATTTGCTTTTGATATAAACCGTATTGCTTCTCGAACCGCTTCTGTTTCCGCCACTAAGGCTGAACTACAGATTATGCTTTTTCCCCATACTCTAGTCATTTCTCCCTTCTCAGTTCTACAAATGTACACTATTCCTCCTCTCTTTTCTTGGACTTTATTTGATGCGTCCACATTGACCTTCTAGCAGCCTTTTCCTGGGCAAACCCAATTCTTCTGACTGATAAGCTCATCTTTTTCTATTTCGTTGTTTCCACTTTCTGTTGAGGTCCAATTCTGCTGCATTTCTACTCTAAGCTTAGCTACCTTGTCTGAAATGCTCTGTGGTGATTCTTCTTCTCCTCTACAAAACTTGTGAGCTAAGGAGACTATTATCAGCTAATTGCAAAGCATCATAATCACCATTTCTAAATGCAAAATTGTTCATTTTTGTATAGACCTTGATGAGACACTTAGAAAATGATAATTAAGATAGTCAAAAACTCGAGTTAATTATAGACTTAATTATACATAGATGTGCAAGATATGAGGACAAATGTTATTGCAGTGCTGATAAGATCATGACTAGCAACAAGCAATCCCAACATAAACCATTTCTTTGGGTGAACTTTCCATTCTCATCATCTCCTATAACTATAAGACACATACAAGTCAACAAGTCTGCAGGCATATATATTTTTCCTCTTTAATATATTCTCATCATCTCCTATAACTATAAGACACATAAACCATTTTCTCTTATTCATAGTCAATAAAAACTCATAAGAATGTATTTATCTTCCTTACAACCTGCAAACATATGTACAGGCGACAAATAATTGAAACGGCATAGTTTCAAAATGAAACTACACCTCTTAAAGTTGAACACATTAATCAATTAGATCTTTTTTAATTTAATTAACAGTATACTTATGTAATATCATATGAAACACAATATAATACATGTTTCACAAACATTACAAAACATCAACTTACATTATGGTCATACCAGGGATGTGTACAAAATATTGAGTCATACAATTAAATAGGATATAGGAGTATTCATATTAAAATTAAAAAAATATAGATAAAAATTTGTAGTGATCTTCAATAAATTGCATTATGGTAGAGTCACAACCTTCCTCAGTTGATTCTTTGTAGTGGCAGCCAAAAGTTGAATCTTCAATTCCACCCCAAAAGTCTTTGGAATTATGGAAAAAATTATTTTCCTCTCAAAATCATATCCAAAGTCATTAGGGTATAAAAAATTTGGCATGTATGACACCACAAAATCTTACTTTTTATTGTACATATACGAGAAGTAGCTTCCTTCTATTAATAACTATCATCTTCCCTTCTATATATTTTTGCATGAAAAAAAAATTTTTAGGTACGCCTCCAAATTCAGAACAAACTTGCCAGAAACCTGATTCAATAGTCATTCTGGAAATAGAACAGTACCGTGACTCCACCAGAGAATATGTCTGAGAAAGATATGTGAGGAACTGACTCACATCTACTTCGCAGTATCAAAACAAAAGCTCTGTACATATAACAAGATACCTCCTTTTAACGAAACTGCATCATGTATAAAAATATAGTTTTTATATTTTCTTTCTACTTATTACAAGGAATTAATAAGAATTAGCTAAGTAGCATGCATGTATAAAAATATATAGCTTTGGAGGTATTCCAATTAAAATGTCATGACACATGAAAAAATGGGTAGTTAAAGTACACTAATTGCCTGAAT
>CATIWO010814288.1:0-15532 GCA_949673435.1 Macaranga tanarius | reverse complement strand
CTAGACCTGGGCTATCAGATTGCCAAAAATTGCAGCTGCAGGTTGCTTCTTTCGTGTTGTACATAGGGGTGTTCGCAGTTCAGTTAACCGTCCATGAGTAAATTTTTTTTTTTCAAATCTAATGGAAAAGGTTTTTTTTTTATTATTTTTAATTATACAAAATACACACAAGTGTCAAGAAAAAACTTGGTTTTTAAATAGAACTTAAATTGAAACTATTTTAAATGATAAACCATGTGATTTATCAAAAATTCAATTCTGGTGTGCACAAGTTGGATTTCAATTATTTTTGTAGGTTAATTGATCTATACTTCGCTTATATTTTGATTAGAGATTATTACATTACATGTAAATTAATGAGGTAGAGGGTTCAATTCCTCACTTCTCTTGATCTTCCTTAAAGGAGTCCTAATATAAAAGATCATGTTAAAAAAAAAAAAAAAAAAATTAGCAGGTGCAAAATGGAGTAAAAGGACAATGAGCTGAAGCTTATTTCCAAAAAAAAATTGAATATTTGAATTGTGGTACAATTGGATAGCAACATGCCAACAACCCAACAAAACTATATTTATATGCAAATAAACAAACAAAAGATAGACCAACTACCTAATACCTTTCTAATACTTCATCTAACAGTCAACCCCATCAATGCATATAATTGAAAAATATCTTTCCAATTATAACCAATTTCTTCTTTTTAATACCCAAATTGTCTTTTTAAAACTGCATTTAATTTTGGTAAAAAATGAAGTTTCTCAAAATTGGTTCATAATCCCCCTTTGTGATTCCAAAAGTTCAGCAACCACATAACAATTTTTTTATGAGGCAACAATGTAACAATTTTTTAAATCTAAATTACTATTATTATTCGGAGTCTACTGAATTTTGATTCATTAACATTTTTTAAAAAAAAACTTTAATTAATCCACTTTAATACGAGTAAAATTATAAAAAAAAAATTATATATCTAATTACATATTATGATATGGTGGTGAAACCTCCCATTTCAAGTTCAAAAAAGAAAAAGAAAAAGAAAATCTCCTATTTGTGGCACTTGGTTTACCTTCAAAGTCACAATCATTAACCTTATTTTGGAGTAGAAGACAGTCTAAATTAGCTTGCCAAACACTCCACTCCACTCTACTCCAGTGGCACAAGTGGCGTTCCAGATTATTTATTATAATTTTGAAAAATTAAAAATGTTATTTTTTTCTATTTTTAAATCTAAATTCAAATCCAATATTTTAAAATTATTATTCCAATGATAAATCTATCGGTGAGACCTTTTCATTTTAAATTTGAGATTTCTTCATTAAATCTAGCATTGTTCTTGTTTGGTGCCAATTTTATTTTTTCTGTTTTTGTTTTTTTTATTTATATCTTTTCAAAATAAATTATATTAATAAAATATTTATTTTCTATTATATATTTCTAAAATAGAAAACTAATTTCTTTTTAAAATACTAGTTAAATTGAAAAATAAAAATAGTATTAAATAATTACAAGACTTAATACCTCCACAACTCTTTAAATTTGATACATTTTATCAGTTTATCACTTAACCTATAAATTAATTATTTTAACATATCAACTTTATAAAAACATGATTTTTACCTAAATTGGGGAGCAATTCCACATTGATTGAAGGAGTGTGTGTGAATTTGACTTGTATGAGCTATCGTACTTTAACAAAATTATCATAATTTTATAAAATAGTGTGCTGTCCATGAACCAGTATGTATGTGTATTTTATATAATTTTTTAAAAAATGACTGATAAGCACTTTTTAGTAAATTTAGTTATTTAAATAGTTTTATTATGACTTATAAAAATATTATATAGACGTTTTAAATAATATTAATAGTATTGATAAATTTATTTTTAATAAATTAAAATATTAAAACAATTAATTTTATAAATTAAGTTAAATTTTAAAAAATTACTATATATTAGGCCTAAAATTTATCATTTTTTACCCTGAATAATAAGATTTTAAGAGATTTTCTTTTACAAAAAAAATAGCCCAGCCCTGGTCTCGGCCTCGCATTCCAAGGCTAAAACATATACATTGCACAATGCAAAATAACACTGCCCAAGATCTGAAATTTAATAAAAAAAAAAAATCATTTTTTTAATTGTTCATAAAAGACCAGGGATGAGTACAGTTTGATTCGATTTAGAGAATACAGTTTCTAAATTTATTCTAAAATTGTAAAAATTTAAAAATTAAGATTCTAAAATTGCTCTAAATTTTTTGTTTGATGATTAAAATTTTCAGTTGAATCTGATTAGAAAATTAATTTTTCTCCAAATTAAAATTTTTTGTTCAATTAAGTTCAGATATCGATTTTTTCTGAATTAAAAAATAAATAAAGATATAATTCAAATCACATTATTAAACTACAAATCATTTCATAATTTTATTATAAAATAAATTATTTTTGATAGTTTTATTTATCATTATTTTTTACTATAAAAATTGTATTAAAATTTTTTATAATACACTTTAATATACTATACAATTATTATATTTTTCTATAAAAAAATTATATAAATAATATATATTATAAAATAATAATAACAACACCATAACTATTAAAAAGTATATTACATTACAATTTTATTATTAAAAATGAATTTAAAAATTTTTCAATATAATAATATTTTGAAATGCTATTTATTAATTGAATATTTATTTTTTGTGATTTAAAATAATTTGATTGATGAATGGAATTTTTTATTTTAAATAGTTAAAATAAGATTTATTATTTTAGATTAAATATTAAATTAGTAGGTCCAATATTAATAAATTGAATATATATACACTTTAATTTTATTAAATTATACGTTTTAATTTTAATTTTTCAGTTCGATACAATTTAAAGTAGTTTGAGACGAATTTTAATTTAAAAAAATTAAAATCTCTAAACTCATCATAATAAAAAAATTCATAATAGTTTAGTTTGAAAAAAAAAAAAACAAAAAACAAAATAGTCAGTTTTTCAATTTTAAAAATTTTGGATTGGATTTTTGGGTACGATTCTGGTCCCAGCCCAAAAAAAGAGGAACGATTTCCAAGAACTGAATAATTTAATGCTAAAAAGCAGAGACTTATAATTTAATGCTTTCTTAAAAAGGAGCTTCACTGGAGAAACACAAGCTAAAGAGTGTTGACAAAAAAATTACAGCTCGTGCAAGTCTTCTTGTCTTTAGTCTTATCCATTAGCAACCCAAAACTCTTTTGCTCATCTAATAATTCACTCTTCTTCTTCTTCCACTTCTCTGTAACCCAGTAAACAGCTACATCATCTCTTTGATCAGCTGAGTTAGTACTGTTTCTTACTGGGTCTCATTTAAAAAGCTCCAAAATGGAGATTAAAGTGCTGTTCTTTGTGTTTCTTTATCTGGGTATTGCTATTTCTTGGGTAGAATCCAATTACATGGTTTATAATACTTCACAAGGTATAGTTCCAGATAAACTTAATGTTCATTTGGTTGCTCATACTCATGATGATGTTGGTTGGTTAAAGACTGTTGATCAGTACTACGTTGGCTCTAACAATTCAATCCAAGTAATCCTCTTTTCTTTATGTCTTTATGTTTATGCATATATTTATAGGTGTAACAATTGGTTGATTGTATGTGCTGTTTATGAATGAATATGTTAATGAGTTTGCTGGTTTTTATTGTGAAGGGTGCTTGTGTGCAAAATGTGCTGGATTCTCTTATTCCTGCACTATTGGCTGACAAGAATCGCAAATTCATTTATGTTGAACAGGCAAGTGTTTTTCTATTTTTCCCAGTTCTGACATTTGTAGTTTTTAGCTCAATTCTGTTTGTTTGCTGAAAGGACGGTGTAAAGAAAAGGAATTTGGATAATCTGTTGACTAGTATACGCGTCCGGTAAATGGGAAATTTGGGAATGAGGAATTGTTTGGAATATTTTTTTTGTTGATCTTCCAAAGCTTCTACATGATATTCCTGCATTGCCTGGAATCAAGTGGGGCAATAGGTTTTTGTACTTTAAAAGGTGTAATTAAGAGAAATATATGTACTTTAGGCATAGAGAAATAGATGGGTAGGTAGTTAAATTAGAAATACAATGAAAAAACACCAGTTCTTTCATGCTGAATTGCATCCATGATCCTTGTGTTATTTCTACATTTAAGTTGTTAGCACTGTCATCACCATCTACAATATCTCGAAATTACAAGAATTGTTCAATTGCAGCCTATTTTTCCATTGCTTTGAATGGCCTCAAAGCATAACCATCCATTTCAGTCCTGTGCTGCATAAGGACTGTGAAGCAACATCATATAAGCAATTGTTACATACATTACCAAATAGCAGCCATTATGTGTGACATGCTTTGTTCAGGTACTGTAATTCTAGTTTTCTTATGGTATGGTATTTTTTACTATAGTGTTCTTCTCTTGTTATGTAGGCATTTTTCCAAAGATGGTGGAGAAATCAGAGAGAGGCTATGCAGCAAGTTGTAAAGCAACTTGTGAGCTCGGGTCAGCTAGAGTTCATGTAAAACACACTGTTACCGCCACAGACCTCTTTTAACAAAATACTTTTGGAAGCAATTTTTTTCATGTTTATTGAAATTACCATTTGGGATATCTAAAAATGTTTCCCAGGATCTGTAAGAATTTACTCTCTCTGTTTGGTGCAGAAATGGGGGCATGTGCATGCATGATGAGGCTGTGGTGCACTATATAGACATGATTGACCAGACAACTCTGGGGCATCAATATATCAAAAATCAATTTGGTGTGACTCCAAGAATTGGTTGGCAAATAGACCCTTTTGGACATTCTGCAGTGCAAGCTTACTTATTGGGAGCTGAAGTACCTTTTTCCATTTTAGTGTCAATCATATCTGCAATGTTTAAGATTTTTTCACCTCATTTATCAAGCTTTACAACAAATTGATGTAGTTATTATGTGCAGGTTGGATTTGACTCTCTTTACTTTGGGCGGATAGATTACCAAGATAGGGCCAAGCGTAAAAATGAGAAGAGTCTTGAAGTTGTTTGGCAAGGTTCTAAGAGTCTTGGTTCATCTGCACAGGTTAATATTGCAGACATCTTAGCTTTAAACAATTGTGTAAGTTCATAGTTTTCTTCTTTCATGTTGGTCTGGACTTGTTTCCTCAATGTTGTAGATTTTTGCTGGTGCATTCCCGGTGAACTATGAGCCTCCACCTGGTGGTTTCTACTTTGAAGTCAATGATCCAAGCCCCGTTGTTCAAGTAAACACAAGAGAAGCTGATTATTTATCATTTGTGTCTTGAATATTGCTACTCTGCAATGCTAAATTGCTTTTTTGTACATGGAAGGATGACATCAATTTGTTTGATTACAATGTCCAAGAACGAGTCAATGATTTTGTTGCTGCTGCACTATCACAGGTAAACTTATCATGTAGGGACTTTTCTAGTTTTCTTAGCTAGATATATTGAATGACATTTTTCTCCAAATTTGTGGAATTTGTTTATGCATGTTGATGAAAAAAAAAATGTTATGATCTATATTGTAGACCTGACCACGGGCCGGTTTCGGCCAGGAACCAGCCTGGTCAAACCTGTGATCGGAACCAGGGGAGCCGGTTCCTCCTCATATGAAACTGGAACAGGCAGTTCTGGTTCCGACCGGCAATTTCAATATATATATATATATATATATATATTGAAACCAGCAGTTCAAGACCCGGCCGGTTCCGGTTTGGAACCACAGTTCACAGTTCCACCGAAACCGGCCTTCCCCCTGGTTCTGGTTCACTGTTCTAATTCGGCTGGTTCAATTTTTTTAAGAATATTTCTTTAAAATTAAAATAAATTACATTTAAATTAAAAAATAAAAATATTTAAAAATTAAATTAAATTACTTTTAAAGGTTTGACTTGAAGTTGAAGTACTTTAAAAAAAATTAAAAGGTTTGAATTAAAAATTAAATTCAAGAAACAAATTAAAAAAATTGTAGTTGACTTGAAATTAAAAAAATTTAAAGGGTTTGAATTAATAATGAAATTTAAAAAAACATATTAAATTAGTTTACCATTTACGTGTTGGCTTGAAATAAAAAGGGTTTGAATGAATAAATTAAATGAGAAATATAAAATAAATTAAAGGGATTGAACTTAATTTTCTTACCAAAAATTAAGTTGCCGACATATCCTCTTGGAGTTTAGAGGAATCAAAGTCTATCTAGTTCTCTTATCTTTTTTCTGGAAAAAAAAAAATTATTTACCCCTAACCTTCTAAGTTTGATCACTACTTACGCCGGATGTTGAAGTTCCTCCTTCGGTTGTGAAGTTGAATAAATCTTCATTTTCGTCTCTCTTAATTTTTTGTACTTTAGAAGGTCTAATTAAGAGAAAGAGATGTACTTTAGGCATAGAGAAATAGATGGATCGGTAGTTAAATTAGAAATGCATTGAAATTGAGAGAGACGACAATGAAGATTTATTCTACTTCACAATCGAAGGAGGAGCTTCAACATCCAGCGTAGGTAGTGATTAAATTTAGAAGGTAAGGGGATAAATAATTTTTTAAAAAAATAAAGGTAAGAGAACTACATAAGCTTTGATTCCTCTAAACCCAAGAGGTACTAAAAATTAAGTTCCAGCCCTTTAATTTATTTTATTTTTCTCATTTAATTTATTAAGTCAAACCCTTTAATTTTTTTTATTTCGAAATTTTTTTAAAAGTACTTTAACTTCAAGCCAACCATTTAAAAGTAATTTAATTTAATTTTTTAATTTAAAACTAATTTATTTTAATTTTTGAAAAGTATGCTTAAAAAAAATTGAACCAGCCGAATTGGAACCGGCCCAAAACCGAGGGGAGGCCAGTTCTAGTCCGGTTCTCAAATCGGAACCAGCTGGTTCTTGAACCATGGCCAGACCTACTATACAGATATATTTTTCCTTAGTACAGTGCTTAAGTCTAAAAACAAGTGTTTGAGCAATTTCGTAGATATCTAGATAGCTACATTAGGCTTATAGTGATGTATTTTTTTTTTCTCTTAGTACAGTGCTTAAATCTAAAAACAAGTGTTTGAGCAATCTTATGTAGATACCTAAACTTTGTACCAGTACTGCAGTATGCATTCACAATGAGAGACTACTTTGTTTTAGCAGGGTTGGCCACTTTGCACATTTACAAAGGCACCATAATGCATATCAGTTTGGCTTACCTGACACGTTACAGAACTTTTTTTATATGAATGACTTTTAGGATATGAAGAGTTTCATTCTTATGTGGTTGAATTTTATTCATCTTTATCTAGGTTCTCTTCCAAACTAGCTATGCAAGCGTTGTGCTCTATTTGCTAAGGTCTACCATCATTTGAAGCTAACTGAAATTAATGAATTCTCAGGCTAATATTACTCGAACAAATCATATAATGTGGACCATGGGAACAGATTTTAAGTACCAGTATGCAGAGTCATGGTTCAGACAGATGGATAAGCTTATCCATTATGTTAACATGGTAAGTGTTACACAAAATCTTCTTGGTTGATATTTTTCTAATTTTAAGCCATTATAATTATCTAATATATATGTATCTAGTTTTTGTCCTCAAAATGATTGTCATTGATAGGTAGTTGGAAATGACAAAGTAAAATTAGATCATTATGCTATAGGTGACGATTATATTGGAATCTTCAGCGCATTCTTCCTCTATTGTGGAAGCATCGTTATTCCAATTGCAGGGTTTAAGTATCATTTGGATGGCACCTTATTGTTATCAGTTGCAAATAAAGCTAGTCAGGAGCGAAGTTGTTTTTTAAAAAAAAAAAAAAAAATTTATCAACATGAAGATCATTATTGCCATATTAATTAACCTAAATAGACAGATAATTCCTTGGAATTGTTTTATTATGATTTTCGCTATCAAAGTTGTAGAGAAACATTTTTTTTCTTTTATCTTTACAATTTACTTTTCTTTTCTCATTTTCTTGTCTAAACTCTGTTATTTTTCAATGGTCTTGCATAAATACTTCCTAGGATGGTCGTGTCAATGCTCTTTATTCTACCCCGTCCATATATACTGATGCGAAGCATGCTGCAGATGAGTCCTGGCCAACAAAAACTGATGACTTTTTCCCGTGAGTTGAATATTTGATGTCATTATAATCTGTTTGTGGCTTGGTTCTGTACTTTAATCAATTCTGAGAACTTGAACAATGCGAACCTCAGTTATGCAGATCGTGTAAATGCTTACTGGACAGGATACTTTTCAAGTAGACCAGCCCTGAAACGCTATGTCAGGATTATGAGTGGCTACTACTTGGTATCATTCATGTGGTTATTGATTTTTTGAAGAACTACTCTAATGGTTATTGATTTTTTGAAGAACTACTCTATCATGATCCAGCATAATTTTTCTGGTTATGGTTTTATCTTTCTCATTTATTCCAGGCTGCAAGACAACTAGAACTTTTTAAAGGTAGAAGTAAGACAGGGCCAAACACAGACTCATTGGCAGATGCTATGGCAATTGCACAGCATCATGATGCAGTTACTGGTACAGAAAAGCAACATGTGGCTAATGATTATGCGAAACGACTGTCAATAGGCTACACAGAGGTGAATATTTGGTTTGACCACAGTTTTTATTTTACTCCATATTTCACTATTTGTTTCAATGCTGATCATTCAGTCATCAATTAATGCAGGCTGAAAAAGTTGTTTCATCTTCACTTGCTTGCTTAGCTGAGTCAACATCACATAATGGGTGTCAGAATCCAACTACAAAATTTCAACAGGCAAACAATCATTAGCCCTTAAGTTTAATTAAATGCAGTTCGATGGATCCTTTTCAATAAGATTGAAGCATTCCTTGTCTCTTTTCCTCATGATTTCCCTTGTTCTTATTATTCTCTTTCCTTGCATTTATTCATATTACTAGACATTCTTAATGTGAGAGTACATTGGTCTGTGATGATAAATGGAATTGCTCAATCATCAGCTTGGAACTTTTGAATGCAAATGTAGGAATTTTGACCTTCTTTATTTTAGCTTCTTGAGGTCACATTTGCCATTAAAGGTTTCTGCTAATTTGACATTGGACGTTAACATAATGTAATAATTGTATAATATCTTTTTGTATGAACCTGAAATTCAAGCTAAGCTGGACTTTCAAATGGAAGTTCTTTATGCTAATTAAATTTTTTTTTCTCTTCTTCAGTGCCCACTTCTGAATATAAGTTACTGTCCTGCATCAGAAATTAAATGGTCTGGTGGGAAAAAATTGGTAAGCATAACATAGCATCTCAAGTAATATTCCGCGATAACCTACAATTTCTTAATTCCATGCTCAGATTTTATGTTTGTGTATTTTGTGATCCACAGATTGTTGTAGTTTACAATTCTCTAGGATGGCCAAGAGATGACGTTATTCAAATTCCTGTGAGTACTTCCATTCTGGCCACTAGGTTTATTCTGTTGAACACCAATTGCTATGCATGTCCAGGTCTTAATTGAGGAAATGCATTACACCTTTTTCCATTACATATAATTTTGCTAAATTTAAGCAGATGGGCTTACATTTCATTCACTGCCTTATGACTTCAATTTACTGTAGGTTATCAGTGACAAAGTCACTGTGCATAATTCTGCTGGAAAAGAAATTGAATCACAACTGCTTCCTCTAGCCGATGCTTATGTACCCCTAAGGAGCTTCTATGTTCATGCATACTTGGGTAGACCAGCAACGGATACACCTAAGTATCAGCTTGCATTTGCTGTCTCTGTCCCACCTTTTGGTTTCAGCACTTACACCATTACAGGTGCCGAGAATGCAGGTTAGTTAATATGTTTGTCATATTTTGTTGTGAGCAATCTTACTAAGCAAGGCAACTTTTGAATTCCATTTCTCCTAATTGATACTAAATTTCATTCCAATGGTTTCACTTTCAACTGTAGATGCTCGTTCAATCAAATCGGCCATACACACATTTCAGAGAAATGAGCAATCTACTATAGAAGTTGGTCAGGGAACTTTGAAGCTAACTTTTTCTGCAGATAAAAGCAAACAAATTAATTATATTAATAGTAAAAGCTCAGTAAGTATACCTGAATCATTTTGTATTGTTCTGTTTAATTTATGTCTTCCAGGTGTCCAGGACAATTTCTGAGCTTGTTAGCATTGTTCTTGTGTCTTGTTGTGTCATCTGTTTGTTGGTATGTTTTCTTCATGCGTAGTTATAAAATTGTTTTTATAAACAACGTGTTCCTTATTTGTGAAGGTTGAAGAATCAGTTGAACAGTCATTCAGTTTTTATGCCGCATATAATGGAACTGGAAATGACAAAGATCCACAGGTATGAATACTGGAAAGGAAGTCTGGTTGCAATTCATCTTCTCCTTCACAAGTTCTTTTTTAGCTCAGTTTAATATCATTGGTTCTCCTTTCCAAGTGCACTCATATTATTTTTTTTGTGCCCTTAAGAATGATGGAGCATATATCTTCCGTCCAAATGGGACATTTCCCATAAAGCCTGAAGGACAGGTTCGTAATGCCTTCCTTAATGAATCTAACGTGAACAAATAATCACTCATTCTTTCTGATTGAAAGGTTTTGTTCAATTCTTCAGCTTCCTTTGACTGTTATGCGTGGACCTATAGTTGATGAAGTGCATCAACAGATCAATAAATGGATATATCAGGTATTGCTCTTACAGCATGATCGTGTTAAGAAAGTTAAAATTGATACAATGAACTCACTTTTCTATTTAAACATAAGCCTAATGTTCAACATATAACTGGAAAGTTAACACATTGTACATGCTAAGAAAGTTAGACATAAAAATGATACAATGAACTCGCTTTTCAATTTAAACATAAGCCTAATGTGCAACATATAACTGGAAATTTAAATTCTTTTGGTAACATTTTGAATGTATGTTCTAACATTTCTGAATTTTATGGTTATAAAAAAAAAAAAAGCTCCGAATTTGGGTGCCTAAAAGGTTGAAAAATAATCTGATTTCAGGAAAGAACGAATTATTTTCTTCCAAGTCTATATATATTTTGGAACACCGTAGTCGTAGATTGATATATATATACAAGAGTCTTAATGAGCTATTATTAACAGCGGGGGGTTAATTTTTGAGCCATGTGTACAGGCCCAGCCCCATCCCACGTAGTTAAGTCAGTAGTACATGAGGACTTATGTATTGAAATGGTAACAGAGCAAAGATATGATATGTACATATGAGCCATAATTAAATATTACTAACACCAATGCGAGGATGTTATTTGGTTTTACTTTTAGATATGCAGTTTTCCTCACAAAGATTCCAGTTTTATGCTACTCTTAATTTAAAAGCTTTCCTACATGCATGCAGATCACCAGATTATACAAGGGGAGAGAGCACATAGAAGTTGAATTTATTGTAAGCTTGCCAGATGACTGCATAATTTTTAATTCTATTTGAGCAATTTAACATTTTTGTTCTCATATGAGTTAAATAAAATATAGACTTGTCTTTTAGTTTCATCCAGAAATTTATCTTTTCACTGGATCTTTGTTGCTGTACATTTTACGTGGTGCATTTCATGGCAACTCCCTTAACAGGTTGGGCCTATACCTATTGATGATAGAATTGGCAAAGAAGTTGTAACACAAATTACAACTGCTATGGATACCAAAAAAACATTCTATACAGATTCCAGTGGACGCGATTTTATCAAAAGAGTAAGTTGAATATGTCCTATTCTGTCTCATGCTGCTCTCAGTCAGCTGGATTTTCATTCAGATGAGGAGTATGGCTGTTTGCTTAAAATTCTACTTGTTTCTTTTTTTCTCAGCAATGTCCACATGATATTTAAAATTTCATCTCTTGCAAAATTAGCCTTCTCTATTGGATATTGGAAATTGGAATAATTGCTTTTTGTTATTGATCATTCATTCTCTGATTTCAAACATCAGATGAACTAAAAGCTTTTTCTGTCTTCAGATTCGTGATTATAGAGCAGACTGGGACCTGGAAGTAAACCAACCTGCTGCTGGAAATTACTACCCTGTATGTTTCTCTAAAGGCAATTGTGTTGCATGAGTGAGGGAAGATTTTCAGCTAGCATTCACATATACTATGCATCTTCATATATGACAAAATGAACGTATGTTCTGCTTGGAGTTAATAGAAGTGGGTCCACATAAAAGTGCCAAGAAGAAAAATTGATGGTTGTGTTTCTCTAACATTGATTTTTGTATCATCTTTCTGCGTTCAGATAAATCTTGGAATTTACACGCATGACAATGAGAAAGAATTTTCAGTTCTGGTGGACCGACCTCTAGGAGGATCTAGCTTAGTGGATGGACAAATAGAGCTGATGCTCCATCGGTATGTTATTTACCTTTCTGATATCTAATCTTTTACAAGTCTGGACAGTGTTGTTACATTCCTGAAAGATTAACCTCCACCATCCAATCACTATGAATTGTCAGTCTCTGCTCCCTTCAAGACCCTTTTGCTACATTCTCCCCAAACTTTCCAGAAAGTAGTTGATTGGATGATGGAGGTTAAAGCTTCCGTTTATGCGTGTGTTTTTTTGTAGCGTTACTTTTATGAACATTCCATTTTTAATGTATGGGTTAATGTGCTCCTATAGCTTTACTAAGCTGTAAGCAGGTATGCCTTGTTTATTCATCTCCTACTTTTTTTGCGATGTAGGAGATTACTACTTGATGATTCTAGGGGTGTTGCAGAGGCTCTAAATGAAACAGTTTGTGTTAAAGATCAATGTGCAGGATTGGTGGTAAGCTCATTTAACTGGTTATGAAGCACAAGTGCAACAACTAGCTAATTCCTCAAGAGAACCCTGGATTTACAGTCTGATTGGTCCCTTTCTTTGTTAACAAATGTTATCACTTCTATATCTTTGCGTCCATATTTTTGAAACAAAAATAGAAGCCTCAAGCTGTTGTTCATGTAAACTCAAAATGTTTTTGTGGTTATATTTAATTGACATTTAATTTATGATTGCCACTGAAGTTCACATTGAAAAGGACTTTGTAGGTGCATTATTTGATCAATATGCTTAAAATGATTATCATGCGCTTAACTGACTGTTTTTCTTTTCAGATCCAAGGAAAATATTATTTCAGAATTGATCCTGTGGGAGAAGGTGCCAAGTGGCGCCGTTCTTTTGGCCAGGAAATATATTCACCCCTCTTGCTGGCCTTTGCTGAAGAGGTAGAGCTATAAATTATCTCATTCTTAGTCACATGAGTTGATTTCTTATAAGTAATTTCTTCTATCAGGATGGAGATAACTGGATGAATTCTCATATAACCACCTTCTCAGGCATTGATCCCTCATACAGTTTACCTGAGAATGTTGCCGTTATAACTCTCCAGGTAATCAGGTTTTCAGTGTTGTTAAAGCAATTAGCCTTTTCTTTTGTAATGTATTTCTATAGTTGGTTTAGTACCTTGTGAATAAGGAATCCGAATCTTCCCTAAATTTACGACCAGAACTTGCCCAGCTCCTTTATAGGGTTATGTGCTGATGACCAGTGAGATGCTTGGTATCAGCCCTTTCTTTTGTTATATGTTGAAATTATTTTCTATTCTAACAATATCCTCATCAACTTGAATGCAGGAGCTTGATGATGGGAAAGTTCTCCTTCGGCTAGCACATTTATATGAGGTTTTAAGCTCTTTCTTGAATTTTGCTTGTGTTTGGAGTACCTCATGAATCTGTCTTCAGTGTCCTGCTTTCTGTCATATCCTCCTTGAATTACATGCTGCCATCATTAGTACGCAATTGGCCTGCTAAAAGATTGGTAACCTTGGCACTCTTTTGCGAATTCATAGATAACTGCTTTCTGCTGAAATTTAATGAGGTTGTAAACATAGGATAGTGGAAAATGCTACCACATATTCTACCACTTCTATAGACCGCATTCATTTGCTAATATGGTTATCCTTCAATTCTGGAAAACTTTCATGAATATATTTTCCATACAGCAACCAGCTTCTATTTGTTTTAGTAATGCCCATCAATCCTTTTAATATTTGATTGAGAAACACGGCTTAGGTACATAACTGCAGAAGCCTGTAGTTTATGCAAAGATGCTCTATCATGTGGCTTATATGATTTCGGCGACAATACCAACTATTGACAGGATTGTTTATTCATTGATCTATCCGATGACGTCTGAGTTTGCCTCACATTATTTTAATTGTTCTTTTATTTGGATTCATGAATCATGTACAGGTTGATGAGGACAAAGATCTTTCCGTGATGACAAGAGTAGAACTGAAGAAGTTGTTCCCTGGCAAGAAGGTAGAAGCAATATTCTCCTGACACTTGACCAGGCATCATATTTTTTGCCACATCTTGTAATATCGTTTTGTTCCCATGTCATATCTTCAGATTGGCAAGGTGGTGGAGACAAGCTTATCTGCCAACCAAGAAAGGAAAGAAATGGAAAAGAAGCGACTTGTCTGGAAATCAGAAAGCTTACCAAGACAAGGAGCAGTAACAAGGGGTGGACCTGTAGATCCTGCAACACTGGTGGTGGAACTTGCACCAATGGAAATCCGCACTTTTCTCATTGTTGGTCACACATCCCACCATGTATATGATTTCTGATAAAATGATTCAGTAAAAACCTTGCCAACTCAGTCTGGCAGGCCTTGTGTTTCTGATTTCAGAAATCTTTCCGAGGTGTTCTTGACTACGAGACTGTGTCATAGGCCATGGGTGTAATGTAATCACTTTGCACATTCCATCTTTATGGAGTGTAGCCATGAGAAATAAAAGTTCAAAAAGTGGTTCTGGACATTTTTTTTATATATATTCTTTAGGGATAAGTGCAAAAAAGTATTATCTAGTTTAGAGCTTTTACACCTTTGGTTTTGTAGTTTTTTTTATAACACTTAAGCACCCTGTGATATTTGCCGTTAGTAAATCTGAGTCAAAATTTGAGTCAATCTTACTAATATTGTTAATTGTGTTGAAGTGGATGCCGACATGGATATTGATGTGCTAATGTGAATGTTGACGTCAGCATCCACATCATCACAATTAATGATGTTAGTGAGTTTGGCTCAAATTTACTAACACAGATATCATAATGTATTTAAGTGTCACGAAAAAACCCAAAGGATCAAATGTGTAAAAGCGTTAAACCACATTATACTTTTTTTTACTTATTTTTATTTTTTAATTTAAACTTGGTTAATTATTTATTATTTAACCAGTTGCTCATAAATTTAAGAATAAAATTAAATAAATGAAAAAAAATTATAGATAAAATTATTATTAATAAATTAAAATATTTATTATACAAATTATATATTCATGAAATTTTATTTATATTTCATTTTAAATTTTGTGTAGCTTAAAGTGGTTGGGCTCCTTTACGTTTCTAGCAGTTTGTAGTCTCCGGGGCTGAGGTGTCAAGGTTTGATATCACCACAACAATTACCTTTTTAGAAAAAATATAGATTTGCGTGAAATATATATCAAAAAATGAAGATGTATGATAGGCCTAACCCCGTTTAGAA
>CATIWO010814235.1:0-20517 GCA_949673435.1 Macaranga tanarius | reverse complement strand
TTGCAATTTGTTGTTGCTTTTCTTCTTGCGAAATAAGTGCATAAGATCGGGCAAGCGAAGGAAGGGGATCAGTGTTCAGGATTTGAGATCTTACCACATTATATTTTTCATTCAATCCCATCAAGAATTGATGAACCTTTTCTTTTTCTTTCTCAACAGCAATTGCTTTGGCCGATCCACAAATACAAGATGGAATTTGAGAATAAGCATTGTACTCATCCCAAAGTCCTTTAAATTTTTTATAGTATACAGCAATTGACATATCCTTCTACTGCGTATTTACTATCTCAGTTCTTAGTTGGTGTACTCGAGGTGCATTGCCTTGTGACAAACGTTCTTCAAGATCAACCCATATCTCCCCAGCAGTATCAAAAAAAGCAACACTGTCATGAAGAAATGAGTCAAGAGAATTAAATATCTATGAGATAATGATGGAGTTATTTTTGATCCATATTGTATGGTATGCTGAATCTGGTTCTGGTTGTGGTAAAGTTCCATCAACAAAACCAAATTTGTTTTTAACAAGTAATGCATTGGTCATGGCTCTTCGCCATGTTGGATAGTTTTCTTCTTTGAGAAGACATGAAACTAGCACGATTCCCGGATTGTCAGATGAGTGTAAGACATATGGGGATGATAAATCATTCATGGTTTGCTTGGTGTTTGTGGTGATTGATTGGGTTTTTGAAGAAGAATGTTGGTTAGAATTATCAGACATTATGAAAAGAAGCGTGCCTAGATGGCCTGTTCTGATACCATATAAAATTATGTGTTCTTCTTATTTTATTTCATTAACCAAACATGGTTTATATAATACAGCAGTCCCTAACTATAAGGAAATTTACATGGAACAATTCATTGATTTCGGGATTACAGAACAAAAAATAAATACAAAATAGGAAGAAACTAAAATAAGAAAAAAATACACACACGGAATATTGAAGCCGTGTGCTAACAACACGACTTCCATGATGAAACCGTGTTGCTAACAACACGGCTTTCATGATGAAGTCATATTGGTAACATACGGTTTCATCATTGAAGCCGTGTTGTTAGCACACGGCTTCAATGAAGCCATGTTGTTGTGCATGTTGCACACGGCTTCATCATTGAAGCCGTGCAACATGCACACGGCTTCCAATATTCTTCAAATATTTTCTTATGAATTTCCTTCGTAAGGCATTCGAATTTTTAGCAGAATTTGGACCTTTTTGTGACATTGTAGTGAAAAGTTTTGTTCGTTGTTGCTACATATTTTTCTTTAGCTTGTTTGAATTTGTGATTTTTGTTGTTTAGAAGCTTATTTAACACACAAAAGTGAACAAAAAAATGTTGTACTTGGTAGAAACAATTGATAGAAACAATTAAATACAGGGCAGAAATGGACAAATATGAACAGAAATTTCCATTCCTTAGGTGATGATACTGACGATATAAAAAAATACACCAGGCAGACACAGGTGATGCGCCCTTAAGATCATTCAAAGAGGAATTAGTAAGATGCCAACCGTACCAACCAAAAAAAAAATGATGTTCACAATTTCTTTTATAACACATTGGTTCAACCTTCAGCTGCTTAAAATTTTCAGTTTAAAAATACAACCACCTAAAGAAAGACATTGAGAGGGAGATTATAGCAATACTTAAATCAATAACAACGATGGTTAACTATGTATGCTCCATCATAAAAGCTACAAAATTCAGGGCAATTTTCTCTCTTTCCATAACAACTAGGATTTATTCAATTCACACCTAATATTAATTTCAATTTTATTATGACTTGGATGTGACTAAAATTAGAATTATATCAAATTTTATAAATAACAGTTATATTAACGAATGGATCTCATAACAACTTTTTATTAATGTTTATCCTTTGCTTACTGAACCGTTTTCTTCAGAGCTCATTTGATCCATTTCTTAAAGTTGCTAGATTTTTAGTGATTCAATCTGAAAATTGTGATAATATTTGTTATTTTGAGAAAAAAAAATGAGGGGTTTTTTTTGTTGTTGCAATTAAGCTTTTAAAAACCACCACAAATACAAAATCATCAAAAAGCTTTTAAAAACCCAAGTACAAATGCATAAATTAAGCCCCCAACTCATAAGACATGTATAACACGGCATATGTTCAGTGGTTGTTGTGAATAAGCTCAAAATTGAAGTCCATAGTTTTTTGGTACAACATCCTTGTACATTCATTTAGATTAAAGATCAAGCCCATGGTATGAGGTTAGTTTTGCTCCCATTCTACTCCCTTTTGGATTTTGAGAGTGCTTTCTTCCTCTGCCCAAGCATATAGCTGTACATGTGAGGGCTGCCTGCAAGAGTTCACAACAATTGGCCAATAACAGTTGACAAACAAAAAGTTGATAAATGAAGTGGATCTGCTATTGAGAATACCAGAGTTCATACCTGGGACATAGACTCCGAGTACGAGAAATGCCGCATAGAAGTAATCAAAAGAGAAGTTCCATTTATTGGGCATCCTTATGCAGTACTTCTCAGATTTCTGCATACATTCAGAGTTTATCAGTAATTCATGTTTTAAGGAGATATTCCACAAAAAAAACGCATCCACTTCACTGAAACTGAGACTCTAAGAAGCATGCAGTTGAGTTAACATATGAATAGTAAATACACAATAAGATTAGTACATGATGATTTCTAGTCATCCCATGGTACTAGACATAACCCAAATATGCAACCCATGAGCCCAAGAAGACTTTTTTATGCATGTAACAGCCTGTCAATAACTCAGCTGAGATAAGCGTGTTTGTGTGGAAGGACTTGTGTCTATAACCTTTTGAAAGCAACAGGATAATCCTACAATTACTATGTTTAAGATAGATCTTAACTAGACACCTCCATATTATATATAAGCATGTGTATAGATCTTAACTAGACACTTCCATATTATATATAAACCTGTGAAATGTTTAAATTAAAAACCACAATATAACAAAATTTATTTACAAGTCATCTGTTTACCTTAATGTATGGCAAGGCAAAATAGACAAGACCAACTTCACTGCTGATGCCGGTGGGATACAACAACAAGAAGGTGCTATATCTGCATATGCCAAATCAAATATTAATGAGACAGCCACAAAACTGAATATTTACGTCCACTCCCTGAACGTTTAATTACAGAAGTAATACCTTAGCCACAAGAGCCATGAAGGTGCAAAACCAAGTGCCTCTTTTGTGCCAAAGAAAGAATACCGAACTATCTGCAAATGCAAGCAATAGAGTAATCTTTAGATTGACCTCAGGAAAATCTTGTACTTTCTGTTATCAGTCCAACAAAGAGAGCTTTGGAACTGATCCAACGTGAAAAAGTTTATATTATGTGCTTTAGTATCGGTTTACAAGAAATTATATTAAAAGAGATCACCAGAGATTTAGATTCATCCTGATATACAAATATTTTTAGTCTTTATCCATGGTTTCAAAATATGGCTCATGCAATCAAATTATTGATCTCCTATTTTTATATTTTCTATTGCAATTGTGAGACCACTAAGGTTAAGTTGTTAAACAATTGTTGAAATATTGTTATGTGATGTTAATTAACGTTATGATACAGATACATAAAACCAAGATCAAGAGGTTCCCATCAAGGTGTTTAGGAAAAGAAGACAGTAGAGATCGGTCAATAGCACCAGATTGTAGCTTTACATCACAGGACTAAAGAATATAAAGGAGCTTTCTTAGATGAAGATTTCAACACAAAGGAAACTTATTGTAACACAAAAGGGTGCTTGATATTAACTATTTTCTCAACAGAATACATAATAATATCATAAATGTAAATATTTGATACCTCAATCCAAAATTATACTCTCCTATTCAAATGCTTTGAAGTCAGTGAACCAAAAAAAAAAAAAGGAAAATTTGCATTAGAAGAAGCAAGGACATATAAATAAATCTGTACCCATAGAAATACTTGCCTCAGTGATTGACCAGCTGATAACCAAAGAGCTAACAAGAAAGTGTGTACGGATCTGCCAATTAATTAAGGTTTCATCACTGTTAGCTTGAACTAACTTCCCAAATTTCCAAATCAAAAATTGATTACTAGCTAGAGTGAGGGAAAACGGGATCTAATTGTAACCTCAGGGAAACTATATAAGATGCCCCATGTTACATACAGTCTTGAGCCTATCTGTGGCAATGTTGCTGTTATTGGAGACCTCACCAATCCTTTGTCATCAACACAAATTAAAAACAAAACAAAACAAAACAAAATTTAGAAACACAAAGCAATTCTTGAATTCTTTTCAATAATTTTTAAACAAAGAATAGCTAAAGGAAAAGCTTACTCACCCACCAGACCATGAAGAATCTGCACCAAAACAAAATACAAAACAAACCCAGAAACAAAAATTGTAAATTTAATCAAGAAAAGTAACCAGAATCAGAAAATAAATAGAAATGAAAACATTTGAAGTAGATAGATCATAAATGAGAATATAACAGAGTACCTCCAAAACAGCAGCGGTTTGAGCGAGAAGGAGAGGCTTCTCAACAGCATTGTAAACATGTTGATGGCCTGATTCCTTCAAAGTCTTGACAGCAAGAAACAGAACCTGAGCCCTGAAATCTCAAAAGAAGATTAAAAAAAATTGAAACTTTGAAAAAGGGTAATCAAAAAAACCGAAAAAAGATAGCAACTTGCCAGCCAACGAAGACAGCCCAATTGTAGACAGTGAGGTAGAGGCGCCTGAGGAGTGAAAAAAAACCTGCCATGAATGACAATTACAGAGACGAAGCAAATGGGTTTCTGGGGTTTATAGTGGAGAGAGAGACTTAAAGAATTAAAGAGGTCGAGAGACCGTAAGAGCAATTAAGATGCATAGGTGAGATCGTTGAGCTGCTCAGCTACTGCTCTCCAACGCCCTGATGTTATGAGTTATGAGTTATGACTTTCTTTTGCTTAATTGATGGCAAGTGTCACCGCTTCAACTTGTTAGTTTTTGTCAATTTGATACATTAGCTTATAATTTTGACAATTTAATACTTATTTTTGTTTTTTCAACAGGACATATTTTACCAAATATTTATAATCAAGTGAGAGGCTGAAATTGTGTGCACGTGTATAAAAATTAATTAATAAATATTTTATTCAAATAATTAATTTACTCCTGTGTATATTCTGTATTTTTTATTATTATTTTTTTTTACTATTTGCCTATTATTTTTTTGGATGCTTATGGTTTGAGCAACAAGTTTTTTTTTTGTTTTCATACAGTAAGGGGAGGGGATACACAACTCAGGAGGCACGGGAACTCCATTCCGAGTTTCTGCAATGCCCGTGTTAAAATTTTGGCTAATGTGAATAAAAAAGAAATTTTATTATGTATCAGAAAAAGAAAAACTAATCCTAAATCTATGATCCATTGTGACATGATTAATGGTGGATACAGTTGGGGATAAATGTTTGTATTCAAAATATGACAAATGAACACAAATTTAGAAAATACTTTTTTCATTTGCCTCAATTCAGCGTAAAATTTTTTTTTTTTACCCTTCAAATATTTAATTAAGATTATTGTTGCGGTTGAATTAATAGAAATATTTGAAGTTAACAGTTATCCCACCCATGTGTGTTCTTATAGGTATTTTATATTGTGTTGATCCTTTTTTTACCTAATCTTGTGATTGATGAACAAAGTTAGAGAAGCTGAATATTAGAGGGACAAAGCAATTGATAAAATTAAGAAACTCATGTGGCTAGTTGTTGTTGTTAGGATAATTGTATTTTGAATTTTTAAGTATGGTTTGATTAATTTTTGTTGGTTAATTCTGTAGCATTTGACAAATGAAAATACTTTTGGATAAGTTAGGTGCCTAGAAGGCATAATACAACAAGATAAACATTTGGTAATGAAACACAAACAATGCTTTCACACAAGTAATAGAATTTGCAAAAATTCGTAAAGTGTAGCAAATTAGAAGCTTAATCATTAAATTTTCACAAAGTATGCAACTATTCCCCTGGAGCGTAAAGGCCCAAATAGGGGTGAGTATTTGGTTCGATTTATTCGGTTAATTAAGTTCGGTTCGATAATTTGGTCAATTCAGTTTAGTTTTTATTTAAATTTGGTTTGATTTGGTTTCAAATATAAAAAATTAAAATTATTTTCAATTAGGTTTTGTTTTTTACATAAAAATGTTGGTTAATAAAAATAATAAAATAAACAAATTTTTATTTTTATTTTTATTTTTATTTTTATTTTTATTTTTATTTTTAGAATATTTTACATAATATATAAATAATAATAATAATAATCTAAAATAAAAAATATTAAAATAAATTCGATTAGTTCAGCATTTTGGTATAAAAATTTGGTTTGCTCAATTTAGTTAATTTATCTGTCAAAAAAAAAAATAGTTAATTTAGTTTGCTTAAAAAAATTAGTTCAATTTGATTTTTACATTTATAATTTCATTTAATTCTTCTTAGTTGGTTCGATTAAAATTGAACTGACGGACGGGTGTTCACGCCCTCCGAAATTGGCGAACCAAAAATCGAACCGACACTATTCGGTTTGGTTCGGTTTATATTTTTAAAATTTTTAAAATTTTTAAATTTTTTAAACCGAACTGAAATTTGGTTCGGTTCGGGTTTATATAAAAAATGTAAGATAACCGAAATAATCGATTTTTTATTTTTTATTTTTATATTTCTAAATATTTTTAAAAAATATATACAAATTTAATATAAAATATAAACAGGTTGGTTCGGTCGGTTTATGTTTAATGTTAGTTCTATATAAACAAGTTGAAAAAATATGAAACAAGTTGAAAAAAAAAAGGATTTTGGCCTAATTTATAAA
The DNA here is from genome assembly GCA_949673435.1 of Macaranga tanarius. Lineage (NCBI taxonomy): Eukaryota > Viridiplantae > Streptophyta > Magnoliopsida > Malpighiales > Euphorbiaceae > Macaranga > Macaranga tanarius. The sequence continues at coordinate 13,675 of CATIWO010814235.1, read as the reverse complement.
TTTGAATAGTTAAAGCCCACAAAACCGAACCGACCAAAAACCAAACCGAAAATTTCGGTTCAAAATAGGTTCGGTTCTACAGTATAATTCAGTTGGTTCGGTTTCATATTCTTGAAATTCAGTTATTTCAGTTCGGTCAGAAAAATAACCCAAAACTGACTGAACCGACCGATGAACACCCTACTCACCCCTAGACCTAAAGCCTATCAAATACAACAAAAACTACTTTTTTATTTTTTATTTTTCAAAAATAATATATATAAAAAAAAAAAAAACTGCTTTAAAAGCATTGAAAGAAGAGTTAGCAATCTACTTGCAGCAATGTAAGTTAATAGAAAACCATAAATATTTCTATAATTGCGACAAACTAGATTCTTCATAGCACAATTATGCCATTGCTTCTTTTTGGCAGGTTGATTAAGGCATTTTGTGCTTGTACTTTTATATGCTAAACATATGAATATAATGCTAATTTTAATAAATTTAAAAGGCACAATGGATACACTATCCCTTGAACTTGATAATTTTTTTCATGGACAATGATACATATCTCGGTCCGAGATTGTCTCGGACCGGGATAATTACCAGTTTGGCCCCCCATTTTACAGGAGCAGTATAATTGGGGGGTTAAAATGTAAGTTTACATATAAAATTACCTTTTTGCCCCTCAAAAAAAAAATTTTCCTTAGAAAGGGGGTCAAATGTGTAATTTGTCTCTGCCCGAGACATACTGTAGATGTCTCGGGCAGAGACATCTACCAATTTCCTTTTTTCATTTTAACACTTTTACTATTTAAACACTCCAACTTGTCTAAATCATAACTTATAAACTTTTTATGCACTATTGACAAGACACGTCATTATACATATAGTAGTAAAGTGGTAAATTTATGCAAGTACATAGGGTAAAGTGGCAAATTGATTCAAGTACAAGTGTTTATATAATAGGTTACAGATAAGTTGAAGTGTTAATTTAACAAAATTAAAAATATAAAAGATAAAGTGACAAATTCGTACAAATATAGGTGCTTGTGAATGTATTATGCCAATTTAAAATATTCATAAGCATTTATAGCAGTGGTCAAAATTTTATGTGACATTAGTATGATTTAATTTTCTAAATTAGAATCCATTATTTTTTTTGAAATATACAATCCATTATCATTTTAAGAAATGTATTACAATATTTTTTTTTTTTGAGGGAAATTTTATTATTACAATAAATTGATAAAGGAAATTAATATGCCAAAATTCAATTGGTTTGATCGAATTATTTGTTGTCATAATTCTTTTCTAGCTCGTTAATAAATTGAAAATACTTTATACTCTTTAAATAATAGATTTTTATTATTTGTCTTGTTTCAATTATTTTTAACCATATGTGTGATGTTGATGCGAACGAAAGTTGCTGCATTACATTCACCACTACACATTCAAATAAAACAAAAAGAAAAAAAGAAAAATACCCCACCACAAAAAATTCCAAAACATCTACCAAAATATATGACGTACGTTACAAAATAAATAATTTATTTTTTAAATTATCTTAATTCCATTAATTTGACAAATTTATTTATTTATGAAAAATATATTAATTTTTACAAAACTAAATTTTCATTATAAAATTTAAATTTATTTTAATTTGAAACGATAAAAATGACATTTTTTAAATAAAGTATAAATACATTAATTTTTCACTAATTTGACATATTTCTTTTGCAAAATTCGTACTTTATAAAAAATTAATTAATTTTTTCATATCTTTGATAAAATATCATTACTTTTTATTAATTGAAAATTTCTATTATAATTAGGTATTTTGTAAAAAATGAACTACATACTTTAGAAAGTTGGGATTTTTATTACAGATGTAAAAAAAAAAAAATTTTTTTTTGGTAAACTTTTATTTTTTTAGTTCCAAATTATTTTTACAAAATTAGTAAAGTATTTTTACTTTATTTTGAAATACAATAATCATAAAATACTCCAAAATTAAAAACTAAATTTGTTTCCACAAGTAACAAAAAGAGGTTTGCTGGGCCAATCTATGAAATTAAATCCCAAATGACAACTACAAGTCTACAAGTCTAACCATTAACAATGGGCTTCAGAATTTGAACTTTAATAAAATTTTATTTCACCCTTAAGGTAGGGCCAGGGGTGTGCAGCTGTGGATCAAAAATTGAAAAATCGAAAAAATTACTCGAATCGAATCAATCGAACTAGTTTTGGTTTGATTTAGCTTATATTTTCTGAAAGCCGATCTAAATTCGGTTTGTATTAAAAAAATTTTGATTTAACCATACCAACTGAATATTATATATATCATAAAATATCAAATAAAATACATTAATCATAAATATTAAAATTATAAGTTAAAAAATATTTTTTTAGTTATATTATTGAAGAATACACTTCATAAATTATTAAATAAATAAATATTTATTTATTCATTTAAAAATAAAATTAGTAAACTAAAAAACGAACCGGTTCAATTCAGGTTAGTTTTTTCAGAGTTGGTTTGATTTTGGTTATTCATTTTTAGCAAAGTTAGTTAATTAATTTTTTTGGTTCAGTTCGGTTTTGAACCAAAACCAATTGTTGTACACCCTTACCCTCGTATACATTTGAAGTGGATTTAAAGAAATGAGATATAAAAATTACAAGTATATTGTTAAAGGAATAATAATTACATATGTAATATAATTAAGTTATTAGCTTATTTGGTAAATAAAAAATAATGGATAAATTGTTAATGTGAAATTAATTTTAAAAAAACTATTAACATCATTAATAAATTTTAAATGATTAAAAATAACATACCAAAAAAGTGTAAAAGATGTTAATGCATTATATGAGCAACATTTATCATTCTTTAATCCTAATCTAAACACACTGATAAAATTAATAAATTTTAATTAATATATTATATTCTCTTATATTTTCTTTTTCGAATTACTTACTCTACTTAGAGCCATTTGGGACTGAGTTTCCTAAAAATACCTTTATAATATTTTTTTTTATTTTCAATTTTTTAAATCTTTTTTTTTTCTTTTGGAAAGATATGTATTTCTAATACTTTTTCAGAGAATCACTTTTGAAAAAGTAATTTTCAAAATTTTAGAAAAAATAGTAATGAGTAAAAATAGCTAAAAAAAACCTTTTGGGCCTCCAACCACAATATCAAATGGGCATTAATTGTAGCTCCTTACCAAATTGGATCTTTTGTGATTTTTTTGGTCTATGCAATTAGCTAATGAGATTTATGATTATACGTTTAATAACTAATAAAATGTTGAAATTGAAATTGCAGACAACGCTCGCATGGACCCTAACTTCTATGAAGGCCTATTGCAAATTAATACTCCATATATTTTCAGTTTTACTAAATTAATATCGTAATTTGTATATAACTTAATATATAAATACATGTTTGCAGTATTGGCTAAATATGTGATATAAAATATCAATGTACATATAATGACAGAATGATAAATTCATGTCAGTAAAAAGGAGAAAGTGACAAATTTATGCTAGTACATATGTTATATAATATGATATAAATAAATTGAAGTATTAATTTGGCAAAATTGAAAGTACATGGAGCAAAGTGATAATTTCATGTAAGTACATGTGGCTGTGGATATATTATGTCATTTATGAAATAAGAAAATATGGACAAATCTTTACTAATAATTGATTCGTGAGATAGACATATTAGTTTGTGTAAAAATAAACAAAATATCAATATAAATTATTTATTTTCAAGTAAGTTTCATCAATACTATTGTAATTGTTACAAATGTAGGAGATGAAGTAATGTTTTAGTCTTTAATTGGCGCTTGTGAATTCCGAAATATAGTTCAAATTGCAGCAGAAAATGTTATACAAATGGTTGGTTGAAGGTATAGATCATGATTAAGGGTCCTGGACTTGAATGAAATGTTGCATTAAGAGCTATTTGCAAAAGTGGTATATTATTAAATTTCGTTCAAAATGTATTCAGTATTGTTGTGGTCCGAGAGAAAGTAATAAATTTATATTTTGTATGATATGGATATTTGTTTTCCTTAAAAATTAATGGCCATAAAAATTATAATTTCTCTAAATATTAATCAATGGCCAAACTAAAATTTGAGATCCTTTGTCACTTTTTATATCACATATAAGTGTATGAGAAAATCGACCAATTATACCCGATTGGTAAGTTTTGATAAATTGATACAATTCTAAATATGAACATAAAATGAGCACTATAATTAAAATAATTATTATTTTTCTAAAATTATAGTTAGAGATGATTTTTAGGTGTTTATTTTTATAATTTTTATAATTTTTAGAAAATATAGCGCTCTTTAATTTTTTTTATGAACTATTTGTGAAATTGCATTAAACCAAGAGATAGGTAATTTAGAGAGATAATTACAAAAAAAAAAGGTAAAATTAATGACAGAACTGACTACCAATAAACTTTTTTTTTTTTGTATTACAAAAAAGTTACTGAAATTATTTGAAACTTAATATTTTTATTTGTTGAACATTATAACAAAGTAATTGATGGTACATTAGTCAAATCCTTCTGTTTGTTTGAACATTAAGTCTTATCCTTTTGGCATTAAAAAGATGTATTTTTTAGAATAAAATTATTGTTGTGATGTCCATAACTTTATATAAGTTGGCATTTTTTGAACATAGTGATATGAGAATTATTGTACTTAATTGTAGCTTAATTGCAATTTAAAGGTGGTTGATTGATACTTTTAATTGTAAAAATTGTAAAGTTTTGAGTTTAGATTTTTGTAATCACTATCTACTAATATTAATAAAATTTTATTATTTTATAGTGACTACTAAAAAAAATTGTCTTTTTTATATATTCATGACTCGTTGAACTTCTATTAAATGAAAAAAAAAAATTACATCTTAATTATTACTGGTTTCCTAAATATTTTTGAACATGTTAGTAGTTTCTCGATTAATTAGGAGTTTATGACTATATATGGTCCCTTATTTTTAAATTTTTTTAAAGAGATCAATAGAGGAGTTAGAAATTAAACATTTAATCTTAATAAAAGTCTTGACTCTATAACTAAATGATAAATCATCCGTCTTAAACAGATTAGGCATGAAAAGAACATATTTCCTTCCTTACCAATGGGGGCATTGGAAGAAGACTCTAACATATCAACATCATATGCATAATTAACAACGCGTTCATTTATGTAACCATATGAAGAAGTAGCCTCAATTTTTAGCACTGCATATGACAAGCTCTATCTTGTAATTATGTGATTTTTGTATGGATTAATTATTTTGGCATAGTTTTGCTATGTTTTTTTTTATTTGTAATATATTTGACTACACCTTTTTTTTCCATGTTAGAGTAAAGATACAAGCCATTATAAGAAAGGTCCAAAATTATAATGAGTTGGCCTAGGTTTTGGCCTATTTTTGCTACAATAAATTTTTTTTTTTTGACAATAATAATAATTTCATTCATTCAAACCATTAAAGAGTGAAACTGTGAAATATTCACATCTCCAAAGTTAATAGCATAATAAATCGGCTCAAAGTCTACACATTTAAAAATTATATAATGACTAGAATACCTATGACTCCAGTGCTGCAACATACTGACGACCATAATTGGATCTGATATCTCTGTTGAATCGAATATGCTTTTTTGTCTGAATTGCCCACAAAATAAAAAACGCCGCAACAAGACGGCAAAAATTAAATGCCGCAACAAGACGGCGAAAATCAAATACCGTAATAAGACGGCTAAATCACAAAAATAACAAAAATAACAAAAATAAACCTAAATTTATATGGAATACCTACTTATTTTATAATTAAATTGATAAAAAAAAGTGTATAGATGGGTGATTTTAGGTTAAAAAATGCCAAAAATCACCCCTCTTTAACAAAAGATGAAAAAGTAAAAAGAAGAAAAGAGAAAATGAGAGAGAAAATGAGAGAGGGATGCTAGGGTTTATTTGTAACTTTTGCTACAATAAACTTTTGGGTGACATAGACGTGTGTATCTATAATTTTTAAATTGTATAATATTATTTATCATTATATTTCTATTTTGTTTATAAGACAATTAAACACAATATATGTATAATCTCTTTTAAAATATAAAGACATTAGAAGTTTAATTATTAATTTCTTACATTATAATACAAATGGGTAAACTACAAAAAAATATTATGACTTTAGGGTTTTTAATAAATTAGACATGACTTTTTCATTTCAGCTAATGAATGTTTCAAATATCATTCATTAGCCTTTTTTATTTTAACAATTCGACTAATGAAATTTAATTGATGTAGGAGTCGTAATTGTTTTTATTCTTTCAGGTGAGATCCACAAAAGATTTAATGTAAAAAATATTTTTATTTATCTATTTATTTAAAGAATAAGTCGTTTAAAACAGTACATTTTGAAATTTTAGAGTTTTACAAAATGCACTATTTTGTATATTAAACTCTATGTAAATTCCACATGAAGAATTAAAATCAATTACAACTATCACGTGAGTTAGATTTCACTAAAAAATCCATTGATACTTCAAATTATAAAACGCTAAAAGTAAAAAATTATGTCAATTTTGTCAAAAACACTAAAAGTCAAATTATTTTTTTTTGTAATTTTCTCTAATATAAATGCATATTATGAACTAAAATATAATACAATGTGGTATTTTTATATTAATACAATGTGATATTTTTATATGAATTTATTATATCATCCGATGTGGTATTAGTTAAATTTTAAAAAATGATCTGAAAATAGTACTAATTATACAAATAATATCTATTAATAACATAATATTATAATATAATGAAGAATTAGTAAAAGCATTAAATTAGGATGGATTGGCGGCACCGAACTATATAATTCATGAACCAACCAACCCTACTAAAGGGAAGATTTGAGACATAGAATTAATGAAGGGATGGAAAGGGCATACCAAACGATAAAAGAACACTACCCACCATAGCCTTAACTATTATATTTAATTATTTATTAGGTCATTTTAAACAAATCGGATCCAAGTAGTAGTAGTAGACCCATTTAGTAGTAGAAGTAGACCCATTCGGATATGGTAATAGTAGAGGTAGAAGCAGAAGTAGACCCATCAAAGAAACTATCAATCATAAAGACATATGGGTCCCATAACGCTTTAAATAATCTTTTTCCTTTGCCAGCTTTGCCTATGTGCCTAATATTCCATTTTTCGCTACATACACCCACACGCAATTCTCCCTACACCCCCCTTTGCTTCAATCTCACTATATTGTCGGTGCTCTTCTCTTCAATCTCAATATTTTAAATGCGCCTTATATATCTCACAACAAGTTATTCTTCTAAAAAATTCCAAGTACGAATAAAAATCAATCTTATTTATTCTTAAAATTTTTTTTAACGCTAACAATATAATTGATTTTTTTAAAAACATTTACATAAATTATGCATATGCCATTTACTTACATATAACTAATTATATGTTTTTTATAAAAAAAAAATTACATAACTTAAATATCAATTCATATTAAAATGTCTGTAATATTTGACTATTTTCTCGCTATAACTAATTATGTTAATCATTTATTACTACACCCAAATAAGCAACAATGTTCCACGAGGAAAAGTCCAACACAATGAGCTTCAACGGTCCACTACCAAAAAGGACACAAAAACCTTAGAGCCAATGAGCAAAGCAAAGCAAAGGGTTAAACGGTATAAAAATACTGCAATCAATTTTAGTTTTAATCGAAGTTCTAAAAAGATTGCTTTTTACGTGTTAATTTTGGTTGTTTCTGGGCCCTTTGAGAACGTTGAAAGTGACACCCCCTTCCATAATCAAAGGCCACAGCTTTCAGCTTGCACAGGTGTCCATGTTATATGCCTTAACTCTCCCTTTTCTTTTCTTGTCACAGACCTCAAGGAACCAACAACAAAAAAAAAAAAAAAAAAAAAAAAAGAGTGATTTATAATTGTAATGTGGAATCCTATATCTTCCTCATTTATCATTTACATGTGATGAGCAGGCTTCCTGCTTCTCTTGTTGTTGGCCTCCATTAATGTACCTTTTCTTTTTTTCCTTTTTCTTAACCAATATTTCACGGACCCAGTACAGTAAACTGCAAGAAGAGAAAGACCCAGAAGCTTAAATCGCTTAAAGATTCAATTTTGAGATCTGGGTTTGTGAGATTGTTATCTTTTTTTATTGTCATGGAGATTCTTCATAGGAGAGGAGGAGCTCTTGGTGGTGTTTTCGTCCTGCTTTTACCTCTGCTGTTTCCTACTTTGTTTACTCCATTGAGTCATGCCTCCCCTTCTACTTTCTCGGTATGTTACTATTTTCAGGATTAATGATCTTTTGTTTTTTCTTTGTTTCTTTTATTTTTAGCATTTTTTTTTATGATTATTGTTTTTGTCTAACTGGTGATTAATTTCTGGGTTAGCATTTAGCTGTTTGATGGAAACGGGAATGGGAACTGTTAGTAAAGCGAATGAGGTCACTAAAAATGGAAAGGAATTTTTTTGGGTTTCTTTAGCTGCAAATGTCATGGCGAATAATTGAGTGGCTTATTTTCTATTAGTTTTAAGCGTCATGTAGTCAAATTTTTTGGACTACAAATCTATTCCAACTTGGAAATGTTGACTGAATAATATATTGGGTTTGGTGAGTTAAGTCACTTGACTCAGATGGTTGAAAACCTTTGGCCATCGACTAGTGGTTGTGACTTTTAGAAGCTAATGGGTGTTATGCATCTTCCGAGAGTTTTGCTTGGTGATCTCAGATTTGATGTGTTGTTATGGGTACTCGAATATGGACAAAATAACAGGAAAATAATAATAAACTGCACGCATCGAGATGGGACCTGAAGTTAGATTTTGTGAGATGCCTTCTTTTATTTGTAGGGATAATTGTGACACAAATTTCCATGAAATTATCAGCCTGATGACTCTTGTAATTTGAGTGCATCAGTCTGATTTAGGGATGCAGTGAAGGGAAAGCTATTTATGATGGTATATTGGTATCTTTTTTCTGAAAGTTGCCATTGCAACCTGCATATTTTGTTATCACCTTTGCAAACACGATACTGTCTTTCGAATTTTTTCCCTGTTTTACATACTCTAAGATATGATTGTTCTTAATGGAATTTGTGCACACTGACCCATGCTTGTAGCTATTTTTATTTTGAGCTGCTGACCTAGCTATAAATTTGACTCTATCAATGTAACACTATATAGTACTAATTGATTGCTTTATTCAGGTGTGGAATGTTCCAAAACCAAGGCACTTAACTCTACTGAAGAGTGCTTTGCAGCGTGAGACTGTAAGTAAAAGTTCGAGTGTGCATAAATTATGCTTATGAAGTTCCTGTCATGCTGATGGTAAAGTTCTTTATTTTACTCACTCCAATGTAATTTTTATAGACACAAGAGAAGCGGTCTGATCTATGGGCTCCTTTGCCTGATCAAGGATGGAGAACATGTGCTGAATCCAAAAGTGCCTCTTGTGAGTCATTAGTAATGTGGAATTTTTATGTGAATTTTCTTTGAATTGTCCGACTTAATTCTGCATTAAGAGTGTGACTTGAAGCTGTTCATTTTGTGTTTTATTTTTTTTTTGTTAACGTCCATGCTTGTGCATTTTTGTGTTAACTTGTCATTGTTTTGAGCAGCATTACCAGCGAAATCTGAGGGATATCTTCAGGTATTTCTTGATGGAGGACTAAACCAGCAGAGAATGGGGGTAGGTACTCAAAATTTAATTGAGATTTTTTTTGCTCAACTCTTGTAATTGCATGCCTATCCTGATGCATCGTCAGTGTCTCATGCTATTGAGTTGTTTTATTGATAGATATGCGATGCTGTGGCAGTTGCTAAAATATTGAATGCTACTCTTGTCGTCCCACATTTTGAAATCAATCCTGTTTGGCGAGATTCAAGGTATCGTTAATGCACTTGCACACACACAGAGTTCAAGCTTATATATGTTTGCTTATCCTTGTATTTCAAGAAAGCCGTATGCTGAAGTTGAATGTTGATTCTTGCAGCCAATTCATGGATATATTTGATGTGGATCACTTTATTAATGTACTGAAGGATGACATTTCTATAGTTAAAGAGCTACCTGATGAATTCTCATGGAGCACAAGAGAGTATTATGCCACAGCAATTCGGGCAACCAGAATTAAAACAGCACCTGTTCATTCTTCATCTAACTGGTATCTGGATAATGTCCTGCCTGTGTTGCAGAGGTTGGTAGTTACCTCTTGACCTCCTCCTAATCTAAAATTATGCATTTCTTTAAAAATTTTGAGCACAGGATTCTGGTTTCAATATGGTACCATCTAGTTTAACTTTCTGACTTTTTAGTAACAATGGTGCAGTATAGAGGATAAACAGAATAATTACTTATGCAGGAGTAGTTCAATGTTCTGTTATCAATTAAATGTTCTGCCTACTGCCAATAATTCCATCAGTAAATTTAGTGTTTATTTCCCATTTTGTGTTTTCTCGACTTGGCAATTTCTGATCAATGATCTCTTGTTTGTTTCCCAGTTATGGAATTGCTGCAATTTCTCCATTCTCTCACCGTCTGACTTTTGATAACTTGCCAATGGAAATCCAGCGTTTACGTTGTAAAGTTAATTTTCAAGCATTAGTTTTTGTTCCCCACATTAGAGCACTTGGAGATGCGCTGATCAATAGCCTCAGATATCCTTCTAAAAGAACTGAAGAAGGCGGCACTGGTTACCTACGGGAAACTACAGATGTAAATGATCAAGAAAAAGCAAAGAAGTTTATTGTGGTACACCTCCGTTTTGATAAGGTATGAATTGGTTGTATTATACAGAAATGTTGGTTTAGTTTTAGTTTTTTTTTTTTTTTTCCGCTACTGTGAATGTGATTGATACATAATATTCTAGGCTAGCAATTGTAGATGTTGCGTATTCATGTGTGTTTACATTAAATATGCCTTTGTGTTCCCTTGACTACTGACCTTGTCACTTTGCAGGATATGGCTGCTCATTCAGCCTGTGATTTTGGTGGAGGAAAAGCTGAAAAACTGGCCCTGGCCAAGTACCGACAAGTGATTTGGCAGGGAAGGGTCCTTAACTCTCAGTTCACTGATGAAGAGTTAAGGAGTCAGGGCCGCTGCCCAATGACTCCTGAAGAGATTGGATTACTTCTAGCAGCTTTGGGCTTTGACAACAGTACTCGCCTGTACCTTGCTTCTCACAAGGTCTTTTACCCTACCAACTTGAGTTATTAATGTAGAAACAATAGCTAACAGTAACGTATGTTGACTACTTGTCAATGACCTATCTTTTTCAGGTTTACGGTGGAGAAGCTAGGATCTCAACTTTAAGAGAACTGTTTCCACTGATGGAAGACAAGAAGAGTCTTGCTTCTTCAGAGGAACGTGCACAAATTAAAGGAAAGGCTTCTTTGTTAGCTGCAGTTGATTACTATGTTGCCTTGCACAGCGACATCTTCCTCTCTGCTTCTCGAGGAAATATGCATAATGCATTGGTGAGTATTTCTGGCCAACTTTTACGCAATATTTAGTTTATGCTACATCTAATGGTGTGTTAAAACATATATGATCAGATGCTGTGTTTCTCTCATTGCTGTTCTAATTTTTCCTGACACTGTTTGTTACCCATTCAAACCCTGGTTGAATTTCTATAAATTGTTTTTTCCCCAAACTAGGGGGTGGCTAGTTTCATTCCTTTGCTTTTCAAATGAGAGAAACAGGGATTGATACTCAGTACCATGGTAGGTTTTTGAGAGGTAGAAGTTGGATACTGTTTTATTCTTGTACATTTTCACATGAAGTGGCTATTCAAACCCTCATTCATGCATTCTAACCTTGGAGTTAAGACATTGGAGACAGTCATTTATTTAGTGAAGATAACAATTGGTTATTTTCAATCAAAAGAACTCTCAACCTGGCTAAGAATTTGGCTGTCTCGTCGAGAAGTTTCATGAAACCTCAAAATAAATTGGATTGATTAAATATGAATCAATTTGTCAATTTCTTTCTTTCTTGGTTTCAGAAAATATATATTGCATATACCTTAAAGATAGGCATTAGAATAAATGAAGTGATGACAAGTTTTATGATGCCAACAGGTGGGACATCGAACTTATGAGAACTTGAAGACCATAAGGCCAAACATGCCATTGTTAGGCCAACTATTCCTGAATAAAAACATTGGTTGGTCGGAGTTTCAGCAAGCAGTTGTGGCAGGGCATGGAGATAGACAAGGGGATATCAGACTGAGAAAACCAAAAAAATCAATATATACATATCCTGCACCTCATTGCATGTGCCAAGCTTAAGATGAAGATTCTTAGATACGTGAATTTATGATCTTTATTCAATTGATTTGGCACCACAACTATTGTCTGTGGCATGCAATGTTGGTATTATAAATAAACAAGAATTCACCTTCACTTTCATGGGAGAGGATAGATAGTATTTTAGGTTTATTTATGGTGCGAGTGATTTTATAATGATTGTGTATTTGTCAACTTCTGAGTTATGGACCACGTTTTTAGACAAACAATACGGTGTTGTATAATTCAATAGCTCACAGCTGTATTACTGCAATGTCTGTTTGTGAAACTATTGACTTCTGTATGTGAAATGTCACACTGGCACCGTTCCATCTGGATTTTGTTTTGGTTCTTTTCTGTTGTTTTGTTTGCCAAACAAAAAGAAGAAAAGAACATGCAAGAATGAGAAAAACACAAGAATTGCTCAATAATTTCGGCCAGCCAAAGCATGTTCTGATAAAGTACACAACTAGCAAAAATGGCCCATCGGCTTGGCGGATGTGGGTATGAAATTGAACATTTAAGTTTTAACAAGAATCATTTAGAACTGGGTAAGGGTAACCACAAAAGGAAGACTTGAAAACCTCCTATCAGGCCATTAATTGAATGAATAAGGTCGATTTGGCCCTTAAACCTTTTATAAAGGTTTAAATTGTTCTTTTTTTTATTTTTTTTCGACAATTTACCCTCTCAATTTTTCGATAAAGGTCAAATTGGCCCTAAAAATATTATTTACACCCCTATTGTCTGAGATGTACACAAATATCATAATACAAATTACAAATAACTCCCTGATACTTTAGCTAGTTAACAAATTAGTTCATACTTTCATAAAAATATTTAGTAAAAAATTAAAAATTTATTTGTTAAAATTATATTTAAACCCTTAATTTATTTATGGTGTATTATATTACTAGACAAATTTATTTAGTCACCAATAACTTCTAATAATTTTTTAATATATTAAAATTTATTTCATTTATTATATTATTAATTGGTGTATTATATGGTTACTTTGATTTTTACAAAGTAAAATATATGTTGTAAATAACCACATTTGGATGATTAAATATACTCTCATCGAATGGTGATTAAAATAAAATAAACTAAAATAAAAGTAACTATAAATCAAAGTAACAATAGAATTTCCCTTATTAATTTGTATATTAATACATAAATTTTTAAAATAATTTAATATATGTGTCAATTTTTAAAATAATTTAATCTTTGTATGAGTTATGATAGTTCATTAATATGTCATACAAATTAAAAAAATTTTGACACAATGTTAAAATATTTTAAAATT